>JAULUF010000026.1:27790000-27927500 GCA_031834385.1 Semotilus atromaculatus | reverse complement strand
GAATTAAAAACGAATGGTTTCGTTCTGCATAAGCAAACACGTTTATTTCCCCTCCTTTTTGGTTTTAAAGCGAGGTCACCTTAAGCCGTTTACGAAATAAAAATGACAGCTTTATTTATTTAGAGACAGAAGTCATTAAAAAATATATTTGGCTATTTTTGTTTTTGTTTTGTTTGTTTATTTAATCTAAAGCAAAGTATAACGCTCCCAATATAGCGTATAAATAATCAATAATTAACGCAGCTGCAACATTGTAAACTCCGAACGCGTGCATGAGATATTCAAAGATGGCAAGATGGCGGCGCCCATAGAGTTCGTGGCGGATTTACGCCACAACAGGGACGAAAAGAGAAGCAGAACGTCACAATATTAAGCCTAAAGCACACAATACAAAATAAAATAATAAGTAGTTAAAACATCAGGGAAAAATCTAAAAAGACTTTTATAGCGGCGTATTTTTGTAACTAACCAGCTAACGCAGGCTGAAACATGGGGATTTGGACTGAAGACGCGTCACACTCAACCATTGTAACTGATGGTTTCACAGACTTCGAAAACTTGAGCACGCACTTTGAGTGATGCATTTCATCATGCAAAGATACCTCAGACAGTGGAGGATGGTAACAATGGTGACGGTCAACAGAAAGATTCACCCTGCAGCCATGATCCAAACACTTAGAATAATCCACAGGTGTGCACACACACACACACACACACCCCTGGTCCCGCCCACAGTGACCGATGACTGTGCACACACACCACAGTAGACAGAATAAGAGAAAATATCATAAAAACCACATCAAACCCAATGTATGGCTCCTACAACTTTTTTAGAAAGTCTAACATTTTTTTTATTCTTTGTTATTATTTTTTGCCAAGCTAGTTGTCAAGACAACATTTTCATTTCATTTAAAAATGTACTAAAATAAGATGTACTAAAATGTTTAAAAAAACTATATTATTTAAAAACAGAAATAATAAAAATCACAACGACACTCAATACATTTGTTTACACTTATATATATATATATAAAATGGTAACACTTTACAAGCCCTCATTAGTCATCATCAGTTAATGAACTAGAATACTACAGTTTTTTTAATATTAATTAATATTAATTTCAACATTTACTAATACCATATTAAAATCAAAGGTTGTAAGTTAATGCACTGTGAACTAACTTGAACAATCAATGATCAGCTGTATTTTTATTAATAAATTAATATTTTTATTTAATAGTTTTTATTAACTAACATTAACAAAGATGAATAAATACTGTAACAAATGTATTGCTCATTGTTAGTTAATGTTAGTTAATACATAACTAATATTAACTAATTAACCTTATTCTGAAGTGTTACCAATTAAATACATTTTTTAATGAATTAAAGTCATAGGGTGATTCCAGAAGTTTCAAGAACTTCAGTAAAAACAATAGTTAGCCTTTCTTGATTATTATTATTATTATTTTAGGATTTTAATTTAGATTCTAGTTAAAGCTTGATTATTTTAGTATATTACATGTGTTTCATTTCCCTGGTCAAGAGCCACATGGTGTACGATACAATGAAGATTACAGGAATAGCCAAACTTACTTAAAACACACACAACAAAGACGGTATTATAAAAACTCTCTTATTGTGAGTGATTTGTTCATGCATATGTTTCTCTGTCAAACTCAGATAAACGCCATAATCTGGAACAAAAGATTTGTTGCTATAAATAGGCCACTCAAAACTGGTTAGTCTGGTTTTATCCTGGTCGGTCTGGTCTGTTCTGCTGGTTTTGTCCTGGTCAGTCTGGTCTGGTCTGCTGGTTTTGTCCTGGTCAGACTGGTCTGGTTAGTCTGGTTTTGTCCTGGTCAGTCTGGTCTGGTCTGCTGGTTTATCCTGGTCAGTCTGGTCTGGTCTGCTGGTTTATCCTGGTCAGTCTGGTCTGGTCTGCTGGTTTTGTCCTGGTCGGTCGGTCTGGTCTGGTCTGCTGGTTTTGTCCTGGTCAGACTGGTCTGGTTAGTCTGGTTTTGTCCTGGTCAGTCTGTCTGGTCTGGTCTGCTGGTTTATCCTGGTCAGTCTGGTCTGGTCTGCTGGTTTTGTCCTGGTCAGTCTGGTCTGGTCTGCTGGTTTTATCCTGGTCAGACTGGTCTGGTTAGTCTGGTTTTGTCCTGGTCAGTCTGGTCTGGTCTGCTGGTTTTGTCCTGGTCAGACTGGTCTGGTTAGTCTGGTTTTGTCCTGGTCAGTCTGTCTGGTCTGGTCTGCTGGTTTATCCTGGTCAGTCTGGTCTGGTCTGCTGGTTTTGTCCTGGTCAGTCTGGTCTGGTCTGCTGGTTTTATCCTGGTCAGACTGGTCTGGTTAGTCTGGTTTTGTCCTGGTCAGTCTGGTCTGGTCTGCTGGTTTTGTCCTGGTCAGTCTGTCTGGTCTGGTCTGCTGGTTTTGTCCTGGTCGGTCTGGTCTGGTCTGCTGGTTTTATCCTGATCAGACTGGTCTGGTTAGTCTGGTTTTGTCCTGGTCAGTCTGGTCTGGTCTGCTGGTTTTATCCTGGTCAGACTGGTCTGGTTAGTCTGGTTTTGTCCTGGTCAGTCTGGTCTGGTCTGCTGGTATTATCCTGGTCAGTCTGGTCTGGTCTGCTGGTTTTGTCCTGGTCGGTCTGGTCTGGTCTGCTGGTTTTATCCTGGTCAGACTGGTCTGGTTAGTCTGGTTTTGTCCTGGTCAGTCTGGTCTGGTCTGCTGGTTTTGTCCTGGTCGGTTGGTCTGGTCTGGTCTGCTGGCTTTGTCCTGGTCAGTCTGGTCTGGTCTGCTGGTTTTGTCCTGGTCAGACTGGTCTGGTTAGTCTGGTTTTGTCCTGGTCAGTCTGGTCTGGTCTGCTGGTTTTGTCCTGGTCAGTCTGTCTGGTCTGGTCTGCTGGTTTTATCCTGGTCAGTCTGGTCTGGTCTGCTGGTTTTGTCCTGGTCAGACTGGTCTGGTCGGTCTGGTTTTGTCCTGGTCAGTCTGGTCTAGTCTGCTGGTTTTATCCTGGTCAGTCTGGTCTGGTCTGGTCTGCTGGTTTTATCCTGGTCAGTCTGGTCTGGTTTACTGGTTTTGTCCTGGTCAGTCTGGTCTGGTCTGCTGGTTTTGTCCTGGTCAGTCTGTCTGGTCTGGTCTGCTGGTTTTATCCTGGTCAGTCTGGTCTGGTCTGCTGGTTTTATCCTGGTCAGTCTGGTCTGGTCTGCTGGTTTTGTCCTGGTCAGTCTGGTCTGGTCTGCTGGTTTTATCCTGGTCAGTCTGGTCTGGTCTGGTCTGCTGGTTTTATCCTGGTCAGTCTGGTCTGGTTTACTGGTTTTGTCCTGGTCAGTCTGGTCTGTTCTGCTGGTTTTGTCCTGGTCAGTCTGGTCTGTTCTGCTGGTTTTGTCCTGGTCAGTCTGGTCTGGTCTGCTGGTTTTGTCCTGGTCGGTCTGGTTTGGTCTGCTGGTTTTGTCCTGGTCGGTCTGGTCTGGTCTGCTGGTTTTGTCCTGGTCGGTCTGGTCTGGTTTACTGGTTTTGTCCTGGTCAGTCTGGTCTGTTCTGCTGGTTTTGTCCTGGTCGGTCTGGTCTGGTTTACTGGTTTTGTCCTGGTCAGTCTGGTCTGGTCTGCTGGTTTTGTCCTGGTCGGTCTGGTTTGGTCTGCTGGTTTTGTCCTGGTCAGTCTGGTCTGGTCTGCTGGTTTTGTCCTGGTCAGTCGGGTCTGGTCTGCTGGTTTTGTCCTGGTCGGTCTGGTCTGTTCTGCTGGTTTTGTCCTGGTCAGTCTGGTCTGTTCTGCTGGTTTTGTCCTGGTCAGTCTGGTCTGGTCTGCTGGTTTTGTCCTGGTCAGTCTGGTCTGGTCTGCTGGTTTTGTCCTGGTCGGTCTGGTCTGGTCGGTCTGGTTTGTCCTGGTCGGTCTGGTTTGGTCTGCTGGTTTTGTCCTGGTCGGTCTGGTCTGGTTTACTGGTTTTGTCCTGGTCAGTCTGGTCTGTTCTGCTGGTTTTGTCCTGGTCAGTCTGGTCTGTTCTGCTGGTTTTGTCCTGGTCAGTCTGGTCTGGTCTGCTGGTTTTGTCCTGGTCAGTCTGGTCTGGTCTGCTGGTTTTGTCCTGGTCGGTCTGGTCTGGTCGGTCTGGTTTGTCCTGGTCAGTCTGGTCTGGTCTGCTGGTTTTGTCCTGGTCGGTCTGGTCTGGTCGGTCTGGTTTGTCCTGGTCAGTCTGGTCTGGTCTGCTGGTTTTGTCCTGGTCAGTCTGGTCTGGTCTGCTGGTTTTATCCTGGTCGGTCTGGTCTGGTCTGCTGGTTTTATCCTGGTCGGTCTGGTCTGGTCTGCTGGTTTTGTCCTGGTCGGTCTGGTCTGGTCTGCTGGTTTTGTCCTGGTCAGTCTGGTCTGGTCTGCTGGTTTTGTCCTGGTCGGTCTGGTTTGTCCTGGTCGGTCTGGTCTGGTCTGCTGGTTTTATCCTGGTCAGTCTGGTCTGGTCTGCTGGTTTTATGCTGGTCAGTCTGGTCTGGTCTGCTGGTTTTGTCCTGGTCAGTCTGGTCTGGTCTGCTGGTTTTGTCCTGGTCGGTCGGTCTGGTCTGGTCTGCTGGTTTTGTCCTGGTCAGACTGGTCTGGTTAGTCTGGTTTTGTCCTGGTCAGTCTGTCTGGTCTGGTTTGCTGGTTTTATCCTGGTCAGTCTGGTCTGGTCTGCTGGTTTTGTCCTGGTCAGTCTGGTCTGGTCTGCTGGTTTTGTCCTGGTCAGTCTGGTCTGGTCTGCTGGTTTTATCCTGGTCAGACTGGTCTGGTTAGTCTGGTTTTGTCCTGGTCAGTCTGGTCTGGTCTGCTGGTTTTGTCCTGGTCGGTCAGTCTGGTCTGGTCTGCTGGTTTTGTCCTGGTCAGACTGGTCTGGTTAGTCTGGTTTTGTCCTGGTCAGTCTGTCTGGTCTGGTCTGCTGGTTTTATCCTGGTCAGTCTGGTCTGGTCTGCTGGTTTTGTCCTGGTCAGACTGGTCTGGTCGGTCTGGTTTTGTCCTGGTCAGTCTGGTCTGGTCTGCTGTTTTTATCCTGGTCAGTCTGGTCTGGTCTGCTGGTTTTGTCCTGGTCAGTCTGGTCTGGTCTGCTGGTTTTATCCTGGTCAGTCTGGTCTAGTCTGCTGGTTTTGTCCTGGTCGGTCTGGTTTGGTCTGCTGGTTTTGTCCTGGTCAGTCTGGTCTGGTCTGCTGGTTTTGTCCTGGTCAGTCTGGTCTGTTCTGCTGGTTTTGTCCTGGTCAGTCTGGTCTGTTCTGCTGGTTTTGTCCTGGTCAGTCTGGTCTGGTCTGCTGGTTTTGTCCTGGTCAGTCTGGTCTGGTCTGCTGGTTTTGTCCTAGTCGGTCTGGTCTGGTCGGTCTGGTTTGTCCTGGTCAGTCTGGTCTGGTCTGCTGGTTTTGTCCTGGTCAGTCTGGTCTGGTCTGCTGGTTTTATCCTGGTCAGTCTGGTCTGGTCTGCTGGTTTTATGCTGGTCAGTCTGGTCTGGTCTGCTGGTTTTGTCCTGGTCAGTCTGGTCTGGTCTGCTGGTTTTGTCCTGGTCGGTCGGTCTGGTCTGGTCTGCTGGTTTTGTCCTGGTCAGACTGGTCTGGTTAGTCTGGTTTTGTCCTGGTCAGTCTGTCTGGTCTGGTTTGCTGGTTTTATCCTGGTCAGTCTGGTCTGGTCTGCTGGTTTTGTCCTGGTCAGTCTGGTCTGGTCTGCTGGTTTTGTCCTGGTCAGTCTGGTCTGGTCTGCTGGTTTTATCCTGGTCAGACTGGTCTGGTTAGTCTGGTTTTGTCCTGGTCAGTCTGGTCTGGTCTGCTGGTTTTGTCCTGGTCGGTCGGTCTGGTCTGGTCTGCTGGTTTTGTCCTGGTCAGACTGGTCTGGTTAGTCTGGTTTTATCCTGGTCAGTCTGGTTTGGTCTGCTGGTTTTGTCCTGGTCGGTCTGGTCTGGTCTGCTGGTTTTATCCTGGTCAGACTGGTCTGGTTAGTCTGGTTTTGTCCTGGTCAGTCTGGTCTGGTCTGCTGGTTTTGTCCTGGTCAGTCTGGTCTGGTCTGCTGGTTTTGTCCTGGTCGGTCGGTCTGGTCTGGTCTGGTCTGCTGGTTTTGTCCTGGTCGGTCTGGTCTGGTTAGTCTGGTTTTGTCCTGGTCAGTCTGTCTGGTCTGGTCTGCTGGTTTTATCCTGGTCAGTCTGGTCTGGTCTGCTGGTTTTGTCCTGGTCAGTCTGGTCTGGTCTGCTGGTTTTATCCTGGTCAGACTGGTCTGGTTAGTCTGGTTTTGTCCTGGTCAGTCTGGTCTGGTCTGCTGGTTTTGTCCTGGTCAGTCTGTCTGGTCTGCTGGTTTTATCCTGGTCAGTCTGGTCTGGTCTGCTGGTTTTGTCCTGGTCAGACTGGTCTGGTTAGTCTGGTTTTATCCTGGTCGGTCTGGTCTGGTCTGCTGGTTTTGTCCTGGTCAGTCTGGTCTGGTCTGCTGGTTTTGTCCTGGTCAGTCTGGTCTGGTCTGCTGGTTTTGTCCTGGTCAGACTGGTCTGGTTAGTCTGGTTTTATCCTGGTCGGTCTGGTCTGGTCTGCTGGTTTTGTCCTGGTCAGACTGGTCTGGTTAGTCTGGTTTTGTCCTGGTCAGTCTGGTCTGGTCTGCTGGTTTTGTCCTGGTCAGTCTGTCTGGTCTGCTGGTTTTATCCTGGTCAGTCTGGTCTGGTCTGCTGGTTTTGTCCTGGTCAGTCTGGTCTGGTCTGCTGGTTTTATCCTGGTCGGTCTGGTCTGGTCTGCTGGTTTTGTCCTGGTCGGTCTGGTCTGGTTAGTCTGGTTTTGTCCTGGTCAGTCTGGTCTGGTCTGCTGGTTTTATCCTGGTCAGACTGGTCTGGTTAGTCTGGTTTTGTCCTGGTCAGTCTGGTCTGGTCTGCTGGTTTTATCCTGGTCAGTCTGGTCTGGTCTGCTGGTTTTGTCCTGGTCGGTCTGGTCTGATCTGCTGGTTTTATCCTGGTCAGACTGGTCTGGTTAGTCTGGTTTTGTCCTGGTCAGTCTGGTCTGGTCTGCTGGTTTTGTCCTGGTCGGTCGGTCTGGTCTAGTCTGCTGGTTTTGTCCTGGTCAGACTGGTCTGGTTAGTCTGGTTTTATCCTGGTCAGTCTGGTCTGGTCTGCTGGTTTTGTCCTGGTCAGTCTGGTCTGGTCTGCTGGTTTTATCCTGGTCAGACTGGTCTGGTTAGTCTGGTTTTGTCCTGGTCAGTCTGGTCTGGTCTGCTGGTTTTGTCCTGGTCAGTCTGTCTGGTCTGGTCTGCTGGTTTTATCCTGGTCAGTCTGGTCTGGTCTGCTGGTTTTGTCCTGGTCAGACTGGTCAGACTGGTCGGTCTGGTCTGGTCTGGTCTGCTGGTTTTGTCCTGGTCGGTCTGGTCTGGTTAGTCTGGTTTTGTCCTGGTCAGTCTGTCTGGTCTGGTCTGCTGGTTTTATCCTGGTCAGTCTGGTCTGGTCTGCTGGTTTTGTCCTGGTCAGTCTGGTCTGGTCTGCTGGTTTTATCCTGGTCAGACTGGTCTGGTTAGTCTGGTTTTGTCCTGGTCAGTCTGGTCTGGTCTGCTGGTTTTGTCCTGGTCAGTCTGTCTGGTCTGCTGGTTTTATCCTGGTCAGTCTGGTCTGGTCTGCTGGTTTTGTCCTGGTCAGACTGGTCTGGTTAGTCTGGTTTTATCCTGGTCGGTCTGGTCTGGTCTGCTGGTTTTGTCCTGGTCAGTCTGGTCTGGTCTGCTGGTTTTGTCCTGGTCAGTCTGGTCTGGTCTGCTGGTTTTGTCCTGGTCAGACTGGTCTGGTTAGTCTGGTTTTATCCTGGTCGGTCTGGTCTGGTCTGCTGGTTTTGTCCTGGTCAGACTGGTCTGGTTAGTCTGGTTTTGTCCTGGTCAGTCTGGTCTGGTCTGCTGGTTTTGTCCTGGTCAGTCTGTCTGGTCTGCTGGTTTTATCCTGGTCAGTCTGGTCTGGTCTGCTGGTTTTGTCCTGGTCAGTCTGGTCTGGTCTGCTGGTTTTATCCTGGTCGGTCTGGTCTGGTCTGCTGGTTTTGTCCTGGTCGGTCTGGTCTGGTTAGTCTGGTTTTGTCCTGGTCAGTCTGGTCTGGTCTGCTGGTTTTATCCTGGTCAGACTGGTCTGGTTAGTCTGGTTTTGTCCTGGTCAGTCTGGTCTGGTCTGCTGGTTTTATCCTGGTCAGTCTGGTCTGGTCTGCTGGTTTTGTCCTGGTCGGTCTGGTCTGATCTGCTGGTTTTATCCTGGTCAGACTGGTCTGGTTAGTCTGGTTTTGTCCTGGTCAGTCTGGTCTGGTCTGCTGGTTTTGTCCTGGTCGGTCGGTCTGGTCTAGTCTGCTGGTTTTGTCCTGGTCAGACTGGTCTGGTTAGTCTGGTTTTATCCTGGTCAGTCTGGTCTGGTCTGCTGGTTTTGTCCTGGTCAGTCTGGTCTGGTCTGCTGGTTTTATCCTGGTCAGACTGGTCTGGTTAGTCTGGTTTTGTCCTGGTCAGTCTGGTCTGGTCTGCTGGTTTTGTCCTGGTCAGTCTGTCTGGTCTGGTCTGCTGGTTTTATCCTGGTCAGTCTGGTCTGGTCTGCTGGTTTTGTCCTGGTCAGACTGGTCTGGTCGGTCTGGTTTTGTCCTGGTCAGTCTGGTCTGATCTGCTGGTTTTATCCTGGTCAGTCTGGTCTGGTCTGCTGGTTTTGTCCTGGTCAGTCTGGTCTGGTCTGCTGGTTTTATCCTGGTCAGTCTGGTCTAGTCTGCTGGTTTTATGCTGGTCAGTCTGGTCTGGTCTGCTGGTTTTATCCTGGTCAGTCTGGTCTGGTCTGCTGGTTTTGTCCTGGTCAGTCTGGTCTGGTCTGCTGGTTTTATCCTGGTCAGTCTGGTCTGGTCTGGTCTGCTGGTTTTATCCTGGTCAGTCTGGTCTGGTTTACTGGTTTTGTCCTGGTCAGTCTGGTCTGTTCTGCTGGTTTTGTCCTGGTCAGTCTGGTCTGTTCTGCTGGTTTTGTCCTGGTCAGTCTGGTCTGGTCTGCTGGTTTTGTCCTGGTCGGTCTGGTTTGGTCTGCTGGTTTTGTCCTGGTCGGTCTGGTCTGGTTTACTGGTTTTGTCCTGGTCAGTCTGGTCTGTTCTGCTGGTTTTGTCCTGGTCGGTCTGGTCTGGTTTACTGGTTTTGTCCTGGTCGGTCTGGTTTGGTCTGCTGGTTTTGTCCTGGTCAGTCTGGTCTGGTCTGCTGGTTTTGTCCTGGTCAGTCGGGTCTGTTCTGCTGGTTTTGTCCTGGTCGGTCTGGTCTGTTCTGCTGGTTTTGTCCTGGTCAGTCTGGTCTGTTCTGCTGGTTTTGTCCTGGTCAGTCTGGTCTGGTCTGCTGGTTTTGTCCTGGTCAGTCTGGTCTGGTCTGCTGGTTTTGTCCTGGTCGGTCTGGTCTGGTTTGCTGGTTTTGTCCTGGTCGGTCTGGTTTGTCCTGGTCGGTCTGGTCTGGTCTGCTGGTTTTGTCCTGGTCGGTCTGGTCTGGTCTGCTGGTTTTGTCCTGGTCAGTCTGGTCTGGTCTGCTGGTTTTGTCCTGGTCGGTCTGGTTTGTCCTGGTCGGTCTGGTCTGGTCTGCTGGTTTTATCCTGGTCAGTCTGGTCTGGTCTGCTGGTTTTATGCTGGTCAGTCTGGTCTGGTCTGCTGGTTTTGTCCTGGTCGGTCAGTCTGGTCTGGTCTGGTCTGCTGGTTTTGTCCTGGTCAGACTGGTCTGGTCTGCTGGTTTTGTCCTGGTCAGTCTGGTCTGGTCTGCTGGTTTTATCCTGGTCAGTCTGGTCTGGTCTGCTGGTTTTGTCCTGGTCAGTCTGGTCTGGTCTGCTGGTTTTATCCTGGTCAGACTGGTCTGGTTAGTCTGGTTTTGTCCTGGTCAGTCTGGTCTGGTCTGCTGGTTTTGTCCTGGTCGGTCGGTCTGGTCTGGTCTGCTGGTTTTGTCCTGGTCAGACTGGTCTGGTTAGTCTGGTTTTGTCCTGGTCAGTCTGTCTGGTCTGGTCTGCTGGTTTTATCCTGGTCAGTCTGGTCTGGTCTGCTGGTTTTGTCCTGGTCAGACTGGTCTGGTCGGTCTGGTTTTGTCCTGGTCAGTCTGGTCTGGTCTGCTGGTTTTATCCTGGTCAGTCTGGTCTGGTCTGCTGGTTTTGTCCTGGTCAGTCTGGTCTGGTCTGCTGGTTTTATCCTGGTCAGTCTGGTCTAGTCTGCTGGTTTTGTCCTGGTCAGTCTGGTTTGGTCTGCTGGTTTTGTCCTGGTCAGTCTGGTCTGGTCTGCTGGTTTTGTCCTGGTCAGTCTGGTCTGTTCTGCTGGTTTTGTCCTGGTCAGTCTGGTCTGTTCTGCTGGTTTTGTCCTGGTCAGTCTGGTCTGGTCTGCTGGTTTTGTCCTGGTCAGTCTGGTCTGGTCTGCTGGTTTTGTCCTGGTCGGTCTGGTCTGCTGGTTTTGTCCTGGTCAGTCTGGTCTGGTCTGCTGGTTTTGTCCTGGTCAGTCTGGTCTGGTCTGCTGGTTTTATCCTGGTCAGTCTGGTCTGGTCTGCTGGTTTTGTCCTGGTCAGTCTGGTCTGTTCTGCTGGTTTTGTCCTGGTCAGTCTGGTCTGGTCTGCTGGTTTTATGCTGGTCAGTCTGGTCTGGTCTGCTGGTTTTGTCCTGGTCAGTCTGGTCTGGTCGGTCTGGTTTGTCCTGGTCAGTCTGGTCTGGTCTGCTGGTTTTATCCTGGTCAGTCTGGTCTGGTCTGCTGGTTTTGTCCTGGTCGGTCTGGTCTGGTTTGCTGGTTTTGTCCTGGTCAGACTGGTCTGGTCGGTCTGGTTTTGTCCTGGTCAGTCTGGTCTGATCTGCTGGTTTTATCCTGGTCAGTCTGGTCTGGTCTGCTGGTTTTGTCCTGGTCAGACTGGTCTGGTCGGTCTGGTTTTGTCCTGGTCAGTCTGGTCTGATCTGCTGGTTTTATCCTGGTCAGTCTGGTCTGGTCTGCTGGTTTTGTCCTGGTCAGTCTGGTCTGGTCTGCTGGTTTTATCCTGGTCAGTCTGGTCTAGTCTGCTGGTTTTATGCTGGTCAGTCTGGTCTGGTCTGCTGGTTTTATCCTGGTCAGTCTGGTCTGGTCTGCTGGTTTTGTCCTGGTCAGTCTGGTCTGGTCTGCTGGTTTTATCCTGGTCAGTCTGGTCTGGTCTGGTCTGCTGGTTTTATCCTGGTCAGTCTGGTCTGGTTTACTGGTTTTGTCCTGGTCAGTCTGGTCTGTTCTGCTGGTTTTGTCCTGGTCAGTCTGGTCTGTTCTGCTGGTTTTGTCCTGGTCAGTCTGGTCTGGTCTGCTGGTTTTGTCCTGGTCGGTCTGGTTTGGTCTGCTGGTTTTGTCCTGGTCGGTCTGGTCTGGTCTGCTGGTTTTGTCCTGGTCGGTCTGGTCTGGTTTACTGGTTTTGTCCTGGTCAGTCTGGTCTGTTCTGCTGGTTTTGTCCTGGTCGGTCTGGTCTGGTTTACTGGTTTTGTCCTGGTCGGTCTGGTTTGGTCTGCTGGTTTTGTCCTGGTCAGTCTGGTCTGGTCTGCTGGTTTTGTCCTGGTCAGTCGGGTCTGGTCTGCTGGTTTTGTCCTGGTCGGTCTGGTCTGTTCTGCTGGTTTTGTCCTGGTCAGTCTGGTCTGTTCTGCTGGTTTTGTCCTGGTCAGTCTGGTCTGGTCTGCTGGTTTTGTCCTGGTCAGTCTGGTCTGGTCTTCTGGTTTTGTCCTGGTCGGTCTGGTCTGGTTTGCTGGTTTTGTCCTGGTCGGTCTGGTTTGTCCTGGTCGGTCTGGTCTGGTCTGCTGGTTTTGTCCTGGTCGGTCTGGTCTGGTCTGCTGGTTTTGTCCTGGTCAGTCTGGTCTGGTCTGCTGGTTTTGTCCTGGTCGGTCTGGTTTGTCCTGGTCGGTCTGGTCTGGTCTGCTGGTTTTATCCTGGTCAGTCTGGTCTGGTCTGCTGGTTTTATGCTGGTCAGTCTGGTCTGGTCTGCTGGTTTTGTCCTGGTCGGTCAGTCTGGTCTGGTCTGCTGGTTTTGTCCTGGTCAGACTGGTCTGGTCTGCTGGTTTTGTCCTGGTCAGTCTGGTCTGGTCTGCTGGTTTTATCCTGGTCAGTCTGGTCTGGTCTGCTGGTTTTGTCCTGGTCAGTCTGGTCTGGTCTGCTGGTTTTATCCTGGTCAGACTGGTCTGGTTAGTCTGGTTTTGTCCTGGTCAGTCTGGTCTGGTCTGCTGGTTTTGCCCTGGTCGGTCGGTCTGGTCTGGTCTGCTGGTTTTGTCCTGGTCAGACTGGTCTGGTTAGTCTGGTTTTGTCCTGGTCAGTCTGTCTGGTCTGGTCTGCTGGTTTTATCCTGGTCAGTCTGGTCTGGTCGGTCTGGTTTTGTCCTGGTCAGTCTGGTCTGGTCTGCTGGTTTTATCCTGGTCAGTCTGGTCTGGTCGGTCTGGTTTTGTCCTGGTCAGTCTGGTCTGGTCTGCTGGTTTTGTCCTGGTCAGACTGGTCTGGTCGGTCTGGTTTTGTCCTGGTCAGTCTGGTCTGGTCTGCTGGTTTTATCCTGGTCAGTCTGGTCTGGTCTGCTGGTTTTGTCCTGGTCAGTCTGGTCTGGTCTGCTGGTTTTATCCTGGTCAGTCTGGTCTAGTCTGCTGGTTTTGTCCTGGTCAGTCTGGTTTGGTCTGCTGGTTTTGTCCTGGTCAGTCTGGTCTGGTCTGCTGGTTTTGTCCTGGTCAGTCTGGTCTGTTCTGCTGGTTTTGTCCTGGTCAGTCTGGTCTGTTCTGCTGGTTTTGTCCTGGTCAGTCTGGTCTGGTCTGCTGGTTTTGTCCTGGTCAGTCTGGTCTGGTCTGCTGGTTTTGTCCTGGTCGGTCTGGTCTGGTCTGCTGGTTTTGTCCTGGTCAGTCTGGTCTGGTCTGCTGGTTTTGTCCTGGTCAGTCTGGTCTGGTCTGCTGGTTTTATCCTGGTCAGTCTGGTCTGGTCTGCTGGTTTTGTCCTGGTCAGTCTGGTCTGTTCTGCTGGTTTTGTCCTGGTCAGTCTGGTCTGGTCTGCTGGTTTTGTCCTGGTCAGTCTGGTCTGGTCTGCTGGTTTTGTCCTGGTCGGTCTGGTCTGGTCGGTCTGGTTTGTCCTGGTCAGTCTGGTCTGGTCTGCTGGTTTTATCCTGGTCAGTCTGGTCTGGTCTGCTGGTTTTGTCCTGGTTGGTCTGGTCTGGTTTGCTGGTTTTGTCCTGGTCGGTCTGGTTTGTCCTGGTCAGTCTGGTCTGGTCGGTCTGGTTTGTCCTGGTCAGTCTGGTCTGGTCTGCTGGTCTTATCCTGGTCGGTCTGGTCTGGTCTGCTGGTTTTATCCTGGTCGGTCTGGTCTGGTCTGCTGGTTTTGTCCTGGTCGGTCTGGTCTGGTCGGTCTGGTTTGTCCTGGTCAGTCTGGTCTGGTCTGCTGGTTTTGTCCTGGTCAGTCTGGTCTGGTCTGCTGGTTTTATCCTGGTCAGTGTCCTGGTCAGTCTGGTCTGGTCTGCTGGTTTTATCCTGGTCAGTCTGGTCTGGTCTGCTGGTTTTATCCTGGTCAGTCTGGTCTGGTCTGCTGGTTTTGTCCTGGTCAGTCTGGTCTGGTCTGCTGGTTTTGTCCTGGTCAGTCTGGTCTGGTTTACTGGTTTTATCCTGGTCAGTCTGGTCTGGTCTGCTGGTTTTGTCCTGGTCAGTCTGTCTGGTCTGGTCTGCTGGTTTTATCCTGGTCGGTCTGGTCTGGTCTGCTGGTTTTATCCTGGTCAGTCTGGTCTGGTTTGCTGGTTTTAGAGGGATAGTTTTAAAATAAACTCAGTTTAGTTCTGCAGTCAGTGTTAATATAAAGTAGTGTGTTATTGCCCTGTGTATCCCGGCGAGTGGGCAGTAAATGTCACTTTACCACTTAACCCATTATATAAGGGTTGAAAGGTCTAATAAAACCCAGGCAATAGTGCTGTTATTGGACTACATAATGTGTGTTTATGGCTCTGCTCAGGTATTCACAGATCACTTGTAAAGGAGAAGGTATGAAATTCTTCTCATGATGAACATTAATGGAGGTTTATTCATTTGGTAAATGCATTTTGTAAAAATGAGTAAACTGATCAGATTAATTTGGTTCCGTTTACAAAATGTCCAGATTGATGTGCGTCTCTTCGCCTCGGGGAACGCATGACACGCATCAAGTGTGATTAGATCTGTTTATGTGCAGTTTCACCCAGAATGCCTCAGCAATATGTAAAGAACTTTATGGAGGTTCTTTGGTAATGAAAGGATCAATATGTGTTACTGTGCTCAAGACAGGAGACAGGGCCTGCTTTAATTGAGCATTAATAATGCAGGAACAGATCAAGTGTGTGTGAGGGAGAGTGTGTATCCGGTGTGATTTGAGCTATGAAATATCCAGGAACATATCAGATACACACTTTCATACAAAGTATTTTTTTTATTAAAATGAATGCTTCTTCAGACGAGACAGCTTTTTAAAACAGAATGTGAGCTCTAGTCTAACCATAACACTAATGAATATATTAAATAATAATAAATATGATTTATTATCTAATTAATTACATAATTTAAAGGGTCTGTAGAAATGAGAAACCCTTGTAATTAGTGACTCTGGTGCTGTTAAGTGGAAGTTAGCTAACAATGGTTAGGTTTTGCTAACCATTGTTAGCCAAAGGCCCCCTGAAATCAAAATATATATTTTTAAGCTTTTAGTATTAATTTGTTAGTGTTACGTCCTAAAATGATGTAATATTGTCTTAGGGAAATAAGGAGTAACATTTGTTTTGTCACTTAAGGTTATGAATAAGCTGGTGTGTTTCAAAACAATGACAAAATTCACATTTAGAAGATATAAGCATTTCAATCTTCCAGTCTCTCACTTCCGCTAGAATGGATCAGGGATTTTATGACGTCACTGTGGACTTCAGTTTCTCATCACATCTGCTGTCCAATCAAATGCTCTGTAGAATATAAAGCTCCGCCCCCTCTGCTATAAACCCCTTCTGGCCAAAGCGACCAAAGCGACACGTCACGGGTCATTTTTAAAACAAATTTAGATTTCTGCATCATCTGAAAGCTGATTAAATAAGCTTTCCATTGATGTATGGTTTGTTGGTCGAGATACAACTATCAAAAAATCTGGAATCTGAGGGTGCAAAAAACCAAAACATTGAGAAAAATCTTCTTTAAAGTTGTGCATTTATGTTAGCGATTGTGCTGCATTCACTCACAAAAATAAATGTTTTATATATTTATGGTAGGACATTTACTAAATGTCTTCATGGAACATGATCTTTACTTATTTTTGGGGTCATGACATGAGAAACCAAATTTGCCTTGATCTTTTGGTATATAAGAGATCTGTGTACTATTAAAACTTTCTGCAAGTTTCATAGCTTAAGACGTCCTCCCCATTATAAACGAAGCATTTATTTAATCAAGCTCTAAATACAGCTCGTTCTGGATCCATGGTTAGAAGTGACGTCACGGTACGAAGTGACGTACCAGTCGTTTGCATATGACCGCCTCCAGCGCAGGACAACTACGCCTCATTTCACATCATCGCATGCGTTGTCGTGCAGCGAGTGGGTCTGTTTACAAGATGACTGTGATGCCACGCAGATGTGCTGTTCCTGCTGTGGACAAAAAACATGTTTGAATACGCTGCCGAACGATCCAGACGTCAGGGAAAGCAGTCGGATGCAGTTTATTTGCAGCATATGCAGCGCGCAAAAGCTTTATTTGAACGGTGAGTGATCAGATGAGTGTGACAGGGAGACGCTCTCGCTCTCTCTCTCTCTCTCTCTCTCTCTCTCTCTCTCTCTCTCTCTCTCTCTCTCTCTCTCTCTCCCTCGCGCATATTAATCAAAATCAATTGAGAATTGACACGATGGTAAAAGATTGGAAGACCGAAGTTTCACGTGGTGGAGCATTGTGTAGTCTACATATGATACAAAATGATTAACGTTAATAATTTATGCATAAGCAGCACTGACGTTAGCCAATCATAACAGTGGGTTTTAACTCTTAAAGGGGAAACACCTCCAAAACAGACTGTTTGAATCAGAGCTGAAGAAACAGGGTGGGAAAATGTCATAAATCACTACATTTTTAACGTTTTTTTGTACAAAAAACTATAGTAATACTATAAGTGCACCTAAAGGACCATAATAAAACAAAACAAAAAACCATGTCATGACCCCTTTAATAATTTTTACCCATACAATGTATTGTTGGCTATTGGCACAGATATCCCCGTTCGCCTTATGAATGGTTTTGTGGTCCAGGGTCACATTTGTGTTGGAGACGTGTGTTCGTTTGCTCAAACGCTCGAGTTTTATCCCGGTTTCCAACTGTAAGTTGGTTAAGAATGAAATGGCTAGAATTTATTCACAACTCGACTATAGAGCTAGTAGTCTGTATTTTCTTAAGTAGTTATGAATGAACGGCTCGTTTTTAGTTCTTCCCGGTCGACTGAAATTTGTTAAGACATCTGTTTTAAACATTACAATCCTCATGATAACTTTAGTTAACTTTACATTAAGTAAATCCACTTCAAAAGCGAATTACTCCTGGACAGCGATGCCAGGGAAACTAAACGCTATTGGCTGTTTGAAAAGGGGGAGGAGCCATTCAATATGTCCCGCCTCCGCTTCCTGTTTCAGTGGAAATCACGTCAACGCATCAAACAAAGCCTGAGGCCTTTAACCATTTGTAGTAAAACTGTGGTAAATACAAATGGTAATCAATCCGCAAAAAAACATGGTTACTACATTTTTCCGATAATAAAACAATGGTTATTAAGGTGTAAATGTGGTTATCAGTCAAATCCATTTAAAAATATCAATTCAACAGGCATGAGATATGAGCAGTAAGAGAGAAACTCAGTTACGGAGAAGACGAGCACTGTGGCTAGTGAACGCTGAGGGAAATACACTGCAATAACACCGGCCAGAGGACTCACACATGCGTTTTGATTGCGTTGCGATGGGATCGTAAGTAGCGATACACGGCTTCACTTGCCGGATGTAGGAAGTGTGATAAAGGTCACATGTAAACATCACATTCTTTGGATTAAAAAAAACAGTTAAAAAACGGTAAAACAGTTCCTGAGTCCTTCACATAAAAATCAGTCTACAGGCTTTCATAGACAACAGGGAAGGCCTCGTTTTTAAGTTTCGTTACAAGCTATTCACACATTGGCAATAAAAAAAAGTAATTAATACATGAAAGTTCGAACATATAGCCAGTGCTTAAAGTGAAAACAAAAAACAATTCATGCACAATTAAACAATTTGGCTTCAGTCATATTGCGCAGATAATTGGTGCAGTTAGTTGAATATATGAATATATTTATTTATTTATTATAAACCGAGATCTGCTACCCTAGTAAGGGCTGTGCGCAAGAAAAGATTTGAAAGATTAATGGGCCCAGATTAAAATATAAAAAAGTGTCGGTGTTACGCTGAAACTTGACCCCCCGAGTCTCCAGGATGGGCAGGTGTAGGATTAGGTGTGGGGTTAAAACACTAATAAAAGTATTCAATTTAATTTAAATATACAAATCTAATTCATCAGAAGTAGATTTAATGAATAAAGCGGTGCTAGTGTTAGTGTTAAAAAGTCAAATGCATTCACTTTTTTGCAGACCGTTCCTTGAGGCCGTTCCTTGAGCACAGTCCTCCGGACACAAGCGTCCCGTGTGAAGGAGACGGTGTAGTCTGGTCAAGCTGGACTGATAACTGGACATACAAACACTGTAGGAGTGACGGGGCAAAGGCTGTTGAGATTGAGGGAGAAATCAATAGAAAATCAGCGTTTTGGGACGGCCACTCATTTATCAGATGACACGGTTAAATAGCGTTAAGGCACTAAAAATGAGAAAAATATGTCCCGTCTGGGCCGTGGTATTGATCACGCGTGAATGGGCCCGTGGAAGGCTGAAGCTACTAATAAAATAAGACATATCTGAAAGTGAATCAGCCAAGAATCGATCGGGATGGTGATCAAGGCCAAAAACATCTTCACTGGGATTTAAACCCTGATACTCTGACCTCACACACAAAACATGCTTACACACCTCACACGACAGATGTTTGACGGGTGATTCTTCTCAAATCTCGATTTTGACTGGGATGGCCGACTCTGTGTCCGCAGATCTGCCAAAAGCCTCTGGGAAATGCCTGAGAAACATCAGCACAAGCTGGACTGTTGTCACAGAAATCACAGGACCAGACAAACGTTTGAACAGATGACTGGATTTATGATTCTCATGATCCTAAACCCTCCTTTAATCTAAAAGCTAATGACTCTGTGTGAATGAAATTAGTTTTGAATTAGTTTAGAAATTTCTTTTTGACACCTAAATGGCAGGACTATAAAAATAGCGAGAGCCACAGTCATATAAGGACCATGAGATGATCAGGTTTGGGTTTTAAAATCTATATTCTCAATGCATGTTATAGATCCCATCGTGAATGATTCATCCATGCGTAGGTTTTTATGTATGTCGCAATATGTAAAAAAGATCTGTTGCTACTTCCGTTTTATCATGACTTTGATGCTAAATGTTGTAAAAAGGTTAATGTAGTCACAAATGTTATCCCTTAAAACTCATGTTTGATCACCAAAATTACATATTTAAAAGTTTTTCCCTTGGAAAAAAAATGTCCTCATGCCTTTAAATATCTTGAATGTAACTCGACACCCTTGGCTCATTCATAAGTCGACAGCATTGCTGAGTATTTTCTCCTTAAATCTGCAGTGAAACAAAGACAGTCTCAAAAACATCGCTGGTGTTTCTGACGTCACAAACGACCTTGTAATCAATCAGATCAACGTGTGATCGTCAACCAGTGGATCTCTGAGTGAGGGAGTGAGTGGAGGCGGGGCTCATTTGCATATTCAAGGAGAAAATGCTCCGCAATGCTGTCGACTTATGAATTTACAAACACTATATAGACATAAACAACAATAAAAGCTGGATTTTCACCACAGGGGACTTCAACAAAATACTTTTAAAACAACATTGACAAATTTGAAGTTGGACAAAAAGACCAACAACAACTTTGCAATATCAACGTTGATTCAGCAAAATCATAAGACAAATTCAATAGGCTAATTCAGTGTTGATGAATCATGAATAAATATTGAAATTCTGGCTGGGGATTTTTTTAGCATGCTGTGAAAAGCAGTCTCAGTGAGAAAATGAGCTTTTCAACCCAGTCTCAAGGGAAAACATAACTCTTTTAGGAGGTGTGGATTCCCTGTCTCTGAGGTATAAACAGATGAGATTATGAATTCATACAAAATACCAATTTGCCAAAATGTAAATGTTAGGTTGGGTTTCGTCATTTATTTTGACAGTGCAGTTGATCAGCCCACACAGTCTCGGGTTTGGGCTTATTTTGAGTCGCGGTCAAATCGGGTAACTCTATCTTTTTTAGGTTAGGTTCAGAACTTCAGGATTAGTTCACTTCAGAATGAAAAATTCCTGATAATTTACTCAGTCGAAAAGAAATGAAGGTTTTTGAGGAAAACATTCCAGGATGTTTCTCCATATAGTGACTTCAATGGGGTCCAACGGGTCGAAGGTCCAAATGTGAGTTTCAGTGCAGCTTCAAAGTCTCCACACGATCCCAGACGGGGAGTAAGAGTCTCATCTAGTGAAACGTTTGGTCAATTTCTATAAAAATAAACATTTATATACTTTTTAAACACAAAACTCGTCTTGCACTAGCTGATGCGACACACGTTACGTGATCACGTTGAAAGATCACGCGTGTTCCGGTTCATAATTGTAGGAAAGGGCGAAAAACTTAATCTCATTTTCACCTCCAACTTTACCTTTTATTCATTTATCATTTTGTAATTGGCGTTTGACTTAGTCTTTGCATGTTCGCTTTATGAAACACTAGGTCGGTACGTTCGCCTATGTCACGATTGACCTTTCAACGTGATTACGTAATGCGTGTCGCATCACAGCTAGTACAAGATGAGCATTTGTGATTAAAAAGTATATAAATGTTTATTTTTATAGAGAATGTCCGCTGGTTTGTCTAGATAAGACCCTTACTCCTCGTCTGGGATCGTGTGGAGATCGTTTGAAGCTGCACTGAAACTCACATTTGGACCTATACTACTACTATGGGCGTTCCTGTCGAGTGCGACGAACTGCTTCCCGTTTTGAGCGTCTCTCTTCCAGAAATGACTTGTAGGCTTCCTGAGAATCCCTGCGGCCGTTGTTAATTGCTGCGCGCCAGTTGATTCTGTCATTTGCAAGTGCCTCCCAGTTGTCCAAGTTGATGGAGAAAGCCTGAAGATCCCTCTTAAAGGGTTAGTTCACCCAAAAATGAAAATTCTGTCAGTAATTACTCTCCCTCATGTTGTTCCAACCCCGTAAGACTTTCGTTCATCTTCGGAACACGAATTAAGATATTTTTGATTAAATCTGAGAGCTGGATCACTCCTCCATAGGCTTCTGAGGGATTGAAACTTGTTCCCCCGAAAGGTTATTAAAGACATCGTTAAAATAGTCCAAGTTACTACAGTGGCTCAATCTTCAGTTTATCAAGCGACGAGAATACTTTTTCTGTGCAAAAAAAACTAAAATATTGACTTTATTCAACAATTCCTTTCCTTCTCGGCCTCGACGTATCACTTCTGTGTTGTACGTCACACGCATCATCACACACATGACCAGCGTCGGCCAATAGGGACCCGACGTGTGACGTAGCCCTACTGACGAGGCCCACAGAGATGGAAATTAATAGTTGAAATAAAGTCGTACACCACGCTGATATTGAGCCTCATTTTAGTTCTCCTTGTGTGTCCCAAAGTCTGCTTGCCATGGTCTATGTTTGAACGAAACAAGAACAGCGTGCCGCTAAACGTAACTCACTACGGAGTTGTCCACGTCTGTCGCCATGGTTACGTCATGGCTATGGCAATACGAGCGGAAACCGAGATAGCGCGGATATTGCGTCATTGACAGGCGACATTTTTTCCGGGACGGCCACTTATTTAAAATTGGAATTTCTCTGAAATAAAAAATCTTTGGAGACTTTTGGGATATTGTAAGTACACAACTGCAGGAAATACACTCACCGGCCACTTTATTAGGTACCCCATGCTAGTAACGGGTTGGACCCCCTTTTGCCTTCAGAACTGCCTCAATTCTTCGTGGCGTAGATTCAACAAGGTGCTGGAAGCATTCCTCAGGGAGTTTGGTCCATATTGACATGATGGCATCACACAGTTGCCGCAGATTTGTCGGCTGCACATCCATGATGCGAATCTCCCGTTCCACCACATCCCAAAGATGCTCTATTGGATTGAGATCTGGTGACTGTGGAGGCCATTTGAGTACAGCGAACTCATTGTCATGTTCAAGAAACCAGTCTGAGATGATTCCAGCTTTATGACATGGCGCATTATCCTGCTGAAAGTAGCCATCAGAAGTTGGGTACATTGTGGTCATAAAGGGATGGACATGGTCAGCAACAATACTCAGGTAGGCTGTGGCGTTGCAACGATGCTCAATTGGTACCAAGGGGCCCAAAGAGTGCCAAGAAAATATTCCCCACACCATGACACCACCACCACCAGCCTGAACCGTTGATACAAGGCAGGATGGATCCATGCTTTCATGTTGTAGACGCCAAATTCTGACCCTACCATCCGAATGTCGCAGCAGAAATCGAGACTCATCAGACCAGGCAACGTTTTTCCAATCTTCTATTGTCCAATTTCGATGAGCTTGTGCAAATTGTAGCCTCAGTTTCCTGTTCTTAGCTGAAAGGAGTGGCACCCGGTGTGGTCTTCTGCTGCTGTAGCCCATCTGCCTCAAAGTTCGACGTACTGTGCGTTCAGAGATGCTCTTCTGCCCACCTTGGTTGTAACGGGTGGTTATTTGAGTCACTGTTGCCCTTCTATCAGCTCGAACCAGTCTGGCCATTCTCCTCTGACCTCTGGCATCAACAAGGCATTTCCGCCCACAGAACTGCCGCTCACTGGATGTTTTTTCTTTTTCGGACCATTCTCTGTAAACCCTAGAGATGGTTGTGCGTGAAAATCCCAGTAGATTAGCAGTTTCTGAAATACTCAGACCAGCCCTTCTGGCACCAACAATCATGCCACGTTCAAAGTCACTCAAATCACCTTTCTTCCCCATACTGATGCTCGGTTTGAACTGCAGGAGATTGTCTTGACCATGTCTACATGCCTAAATGCACTGAGTTGCCGCCATGTGATTGGCTGCTTAGAAATTAAGTGTTAAGGAGCAGTTGGACAGGTGTACCTAATAAAATGGCCGGTGAGTGTATATCACACTGTGCAAGTGATTTGGGGATATTTTATTACAAAATTCTTACATATTGGACCTTTAATTTCTTTTCAACTAAAAAAAGAAATGAAGATCTTGGTTGACGTGGGGGAGAGTAAATGATCATGAAATTTGTATCCTGAAGTGAACTACTCCTTGAATGCGCAGGCCTGGTTAGCCACGGCTCTGGTCAGCCTCATCAGATGGACCCGTGTCCTTTCCTGAGCTCATCTAAGTCCTCCTGGTCCTGTGCGCATGCATGGATGCGGATGCGTATATGACATGTTAATATGCCTAAAACATAAATACAATACACACTTTAAGAAATCTGTTTTCTTCATTTACAGTAGCACTACTGTTTTTGCATAAACAGTAAAGTACTGCAAATTCCCATATACAGTAAGTTACTGTAAATTTCATAAAAATACCCACAATGCAGTGCACATTACAGTAGTTAACTGTAAATGATATAAATAGTATTTTACTGGGCTTTATTGCGGTAAGTAACTGTAAAATTACGGCAACAGTGTATGTTGGTGTGGATCAGCAGGACCTGCTACTGTCCTTCATTACCTAAGTGGTTTACGCTCTGATTTAATGGCTTCATTCAGCACCTCTCCGCCGCAAACTTCTGCACATGCTTTATGACTCTCGTGACTGGTTTCAAGTCGAGATTTTAAATGAGGAAATGTTTAGAGACATCAGGGATCCGAGAACCAGAGAAGAAGCCTCAACAGAGAAGCCTGTGGCCGATTGAGGATAAAGATCATTATGTGCTGAAAGAGGGTTGTGTTTCAAATTACCTTTTATATTTTGTCCCACTATTTAGTATATGGTTCTGTTGGTTGGTGTTGATCTACACTACAGGCTGCATTTATTTAATGTAATAATTTTAGACAATATTATACTTTTCAATTTAAAATGAATATTCTCTATTTTATAGTGCACATCTTATGATGTACATAATAAAAAGACTTTTTCATGATGCAGTGGTTTGAAAAAAATCTGCTATATTAAGTGCCTTTTGTGCAAAAAATTATATAGGGCTGTCAATGTTAACGCATTAAAAAAATTGAACGCAAAATAATTAAAATAATTTTTATGACTTCTCAGTGACCAGTGAAATAATTTTAATGAAAGTTTGAATCTCTTTTTACAGCCCTAATATAAAAATAGATAAATACAATTAAATTGATATATTGTCATGAACCAGGGTTGATGAACTGCGTTTGTTCCCTATTAATCTTTGTTTCTGTACGCCTTCGCTCGTGGGTCCTCCGTTTATCCTGACATATGTTTATGTGTTTTATATCAAAATGCCTTAAATTCACACAGTAACCATAGTTCACCACATTAATGTGTTCCACACATATAAAAGTAACATATCCAAATGTGTTTTTCTTGATTTTGAACAATATTTCTAATTGTTTTATTTAAAACCTAACAAATGTATTTTTGTGAAATGTTTGGTTGTGAGAAGTGTGCTTCTGCTACATTTACTTCAAATAAATGACTTGTTTTTTTTTATTGAGAGCAAAGACATTTATACATTTTTTAAGTGTGTTTTGTTTTTATAGCATTCCATTTTCCCAAATGTTTCCACATGAAAAAAAAAATCAGGTTACTCTTTATTTCAATGGTCAACTTTAGACACTCTACAACTACACGCAATCTAACTCTCACTAGAGTATTAGTAGGCTGTTAGGGTTAGAATAAGTTGACATGTAGTTGTAAAGTTACTTATAGTCAGTATAATGTCTGTTGGGGAGTATCACAATAAAGTTTTAGCAGATATTAAGCACAGTCTACTAATACTCTAATGACAGTTAGTTGACATGTAGTTGCAAAGTTACTTATAATTAGTGGTCTAAAGTGGACTATCGAAATAAAGTGTTACCTACCAAAAAAGAAAAACCCACGGAAACATTATACAATCTGTTTCTTCCTTTAAATGTGGATGTGTCCATCGCCGTGTCCTTAAGAAAGGTCAGCTGATGTAAGAGTGAGTGTAATAGGCGCACAGATGGTGGACAGTAAACGCCAGAGCAGCGCTGCTGGGAAACTACTCCACAGAATGATCACGCAAACCTTTCAGAGCCTTTACAACATCAGCCCAAAATGGGGAAAGATGCATACTTCATTTAACCAAAGAAATTGAATACCTTTTTCACGTTTTCAATTCACATTCAATTCATAATCGCATGATGTCTGAGCCTGGCACATACAGCCTCAGCTCAATCCCTCTATACGCTTTAAAAAATGTATTGTGATTTTAACGGTAAAAATGCTACGGTGAAAAACTGTTCATTGGTTAACAGAAATTTCCGTACTATATACGGAGAATAACTGTGATAGATCTAACCGTCCATTTAATTTAAATTTACAGTTTGTGGAAGTGACAAAGAACAAGTCACTGTATAATTTACAGTAAAAAATGTAAATTCCCTGCGTGACACTTGACAACATGATGTTGAAATATCTTTCTTCATAGTTTTTTCTAATCAGTTATGAAGATTAGGGTTTTATTTTTTTTAATGTTGTTAAATTAATGCGTATTGTGTGTTACCATGATGGTGTTTAGTGTCTGTGTGAATGACTCTGTGCATCTTATATATACAGTATTTGTATTAACTGTGGTGTGGAAAAGCTGCTTGTGATGAGCTCTGACTGATCATGTGACTCTCATCTCCGCTGTAATTGGTGGTTGTCAGTGTATTACAATGGTACAAAAACAGATATTAGTACTTCAATAGGTCAGTAAATTAACATTATATCAGATAGTGAAACTTTTTTTTTTACTGTAAATTTAAAGCTGCAGTCCGTAGCTTTTCCTCTTTGTCGCCATCTCTGTTCGAAATCTGTAACTGCAGTTATTCGCGGAATTATCATCTTTACGTGAGTTGTAAATCGGCATGAAACAGCGCGGATGAACACAGTGTTTTGAGGAGAGTGCTGCTGTCAATCACCGCGCTGTGTGGATACTGGCATTCAGAATCACAGATTCACTTTTTGAAAGTTTGACCAACATAAGAATTGTCACCGGAAAATGTAATCTGAACAAGTAACATCCATTTTTGTTCTGATCAACTAAAGGGGGAAAAGCATTCGACATGACAAGTGATCGTTAGATTTAATCAACGGTATTTACAGCAACTGAGCAAATTATACTTTGTTCTCAAATTGTTAATGTTAACAACATCAGCATTGCGTGACTAACGTTACATTTAATGTGTTTTATGGTTACCTGTGTAGTTCAGAATTCATATTCTCCATAATAGCTAAACGAGAAAGGCACAACAAAGGAAACTCCATAACTGTGTGAATTAAGAAAACAGTGGTACTGTTACACGATTGAACTATTGTAATGTCTTACTTGTTCAGCAGAAAAAAGCTGTCTATTCTTCCGTTTTGAACCCCATCAAAACACGGAGTTCACGACCATTTCAAAAGCCCCGCCGATGATTATGCTTGTGTTCGCATGAGACGGTTTCTTTCTTTTTCTCTAGCCTTTTTAAATCCGAAGTACGAAGTCTTTTGGGTTTTATAACTGGTGAATCTCCAGTTGACACTGATGATTGTCGTTTGGATCTTTCTGGATCGCCATAAGTTTAATTATGTAAAGTGCTGCGAGAAAAGCCTATCTCTCTCTACATCTCCTCACGCGCAGTATAGCCGGCTAGCCGAAACTCCTTCTTTATGTGTACGGGTGTGACGTAATGACTCAGTATAGCCGGCTAGCCGAAACTCCTTCTTTATGTGTACGGGTGTGACGTAATGACTCAGTATAGCCGGCTAGCCGAAACTCCTTCTTTATGTGTACGGGTGTGACGTAATGACTCAGTATAGCCGGCTAGCCGAAACTCCTTCTTTATGTGTACGGGTGTGACGTAATGACTCAGTATAGCCGGCTAGCCGAAACTCCTTCTTTATGTGTACGGGTGTGACGTAATGACTCAGTATAGCCGGCTAGCCGAAACTCCTTCTTTATGTGTACGGGTGTGACGTAATGACTCAGTATAGCCGGCTAGCCGAAACTCCTTCTTTATGTGTACGGATGTGACGTAATGACTCAGTATAGCCGGCGAGCCGAAACTCCTTCTTTATGTGTACGGATGTGACGTAATGACTCAGTATAGCCGGCTAGCCGAAACTCCTTCTTTATGTGTACGGGTGTGACGTAATGACTCAGTATAGCCGGCTAGCCGAAACTCCTTCTTTATGTGTACGGGTGTGACGTAATGACTCAGTATAGCCGGCTAGCCAAAACTCCTTCTTTATGTGTACGGGTGTGACGTAATGACTCAGTATAGCCGGCTAGCCAAAACTCCTTCTTTATGTGTACGGGTGTGACGTAATGACTCAGTATAGCCGGCGAGCCAAAACTCCTTCTTTATGTGTACGGGTGTGACGTAATGACTCAGTATAGCCGGCTAGCCGAAACTCCTTCTTTATGTGTACGGGTGTGACGTAATGACTCAGTATAGCCGGCTAGCCGAAACTCCTCCTTTATGTGTACGGGTGTGACGTAATGACTCAGTATAGCCGGCTAGCCGAAACTCCTTCTTTATGTGTACGGGTGTGACGTAATGACTCAGTATAGCCGGCTAGCCGAAACTCCTTCTTTATGTGTACGGGTGTGACGTAATGACTCAGTATAGCCGGCGAGCCAAAACTCCTTCTTTATGTGTACGGGTGTGACGTAATGACTCAGTATAGCCGGCTAGCCGAAACTCCTTCTTTATGTGTACGGGTGTGACGTAATGACTCAGTATAGCCGGCGAGCCGAAACTCCTTCTTTATGTGTACGGGTGTGACGTAATGACTCAGTATAGCCGGCTAGCCGAAACTCCTTCTTTATGTGTACGGGTGTGACGTAATGACTCAGTATAGCCGGCTAGCCGAAACTCCTTCTTTATGTGTACGGGTGTGACATATGACGCAAAGACATGCTCGAATTTCCCGTGGAAACCCACCAGTACCACTGGAATTAAAATCATTATTACAAGCTAACCATTTTGAATCTAGCAACGGCAAGCAGATAGTTTTGAACACTGGCTGAATATGTTTTTTTTTTATTATTATTTTGGATTATTTTTAACTTAAAAAAAAGTTACGGACAGCAGCTTTAAGTTAAGTCTGTAAAACCTAAAATGTTACTACCATATTTTTTTAAGGTAAATTTCTGTCAACCACAGCTGCCAGTTTTTTACTGTAAATTTAGCTTTTTTTTTCAGGGTAGATCCATTGGAATTTCCTTGAGTTCCCAGATTCCAGTTGATCTTTCCATCCCGTCAGTGGCAGGGACAGGTTTTATCAGGCTGTGTGAGGAAGTCATGACGCTGTGAGTTTTCATCAGTCTAATGATGTTTTCATGCTTAAATCAGTCGTCCTCCTTTACGGCAACAGAAGTGATGCAAATAATTACTGCAATACGCATCTTTCACTTCAGTTCTGGGAAATGAGGAACAGTCAAACGAGGTGTGGGAACGTTTTATGGGACGGTCGGTTTCTGAGGAAGAGCTGTCATTATGTTCGTGTCCCTCTGAAACAAAACAGCCGTTTCGTCATCATTTGTCATTTAATCTTTTATGTCATAATTCTGACTTCGTCTCACATAATCTATAATAAGTAATGTCATAATTTGTCATAATTTTGACATTTCTCACAACTGACTTTATATTTCATAATTTTGACTGTTTTTCTCATTAACTCATAACTTCAACTTTATGTAATAATTTAGACAAAGTCGAAATTATGTTTTCATTTTTCACTTTCTATCATACTTTTGACTTTTTGTTAAAAAAGTTTCTCAATATATAATAATTCTGACTTTATAATTTATACTTTTGTCATGATTTACTTTTTTATCTCATAATAATTAATTTTAAAACGCATAAATAATTTTAGACTTTAAGTCATTATGTTTTAATGCCATTTTCACTGTCATACTTTTGACTTTTTGTTAAAATTGGTTCATTTTCATAATTTTATCTTCTGACTCAGTATTCCATAATTTATAATAATATATGTCATCATTTTAACGTTTGTCATAATTGACTTAATATCTCATTATAAACTTAAAATTGTGACTTTTTATGTGATAATTATGTTTTTAATGTCATTTGTCACTCTCTGTCATACCTTTGACTTAGGCTATGTTTACACAGAGAGACGATAGAGAAAACAAGAGAAAACGCCTCTTAAAACGACTACTGTAAAAAGTGGCGTTGCGTTTTCACTTTTTATTCTGCGTTTAGACGAGCGTTATGAGGGGGAAATCTGCGTGCATATGGTGACGCAAAAGTGTGTGAAATTCCTTTGGTCTTCTCCGGGTCACAGGAACACCGGGTCGCAGGAACACCGTGTCACAGGAACACCGGGTCGCAGGAACAGCGGGTCGCAGGAACACCGGGTCGCAGGAACAGCGGGTCGCAGGAACACTGTGTCGCAGGAACACCGGGTCACAGGAACACCGGGTCGCAGGAACACCGGGTCGCAGGAACAGCGGGTCGCAGGAACACTGTGTCGCAGGAACACCGGGTCACAGGAACACCGGGTCGCAGGAACACCGGGTCGCAGGAACAGCGGGTCACAGGAACACCGGGTCACAGGAACACCGGGTCACAGGAACACCGGGTCGCAGGAACAGCGGGTCGCAGGAACACTGTGTCGCAGGAACACCGGGTCACAGGAACACCGGGTCGCAGGAACACCGGGTCGCAGGAACACCGGGTCGCAGGAACACCGGGTCGCAGGAACACCGGGTCGCAGGAAAACCGGGTCGCAGGAACACCGGGTCGCAGGAACACCGGGTCGCAGGAACACCGGGTCGCAGGAACACCGGGTCACAGGAACACCGGGTCACAGGAACACCGGGTCGCAGGAACACCGGGTCGCAGGAACACCGGGTCACAGGAACAGCGGGTCACAGGAACACCGGGTCACAGGAACACCGGGTCACAGGAACACCGGGTCGCAGGAACAGCGGGTCGCAGGAACACCGGGTCGCAGGAACACCGGGTCGCAGGAACACCGGGTCACAGGAACACCGGGTCACAGGAACACCGGGTCACAGGAACACCGGGTCGCAGGAACACCGGGTCGCAGGAACACCGGGTCGCAGGAACACCGGGTCGCAGGAACAGCGGGTCGCAGGAACACCGGGTCGCAGGAACACCGGGTCGCAGGAACACCGGGTCGCAGGAACACCGGGTCGCAGGAACACCGGGTCGCAGGAACACCGGGTCGCAGGAACACCGGGTCGCAGGAACACCGGGTCACAGGAACACCGGGTCGCAGGAACAGCGGGTCGCAGGAACACCGGGTCGCAGGAACACCGGGTCGCAGGAACACCGGGTCGCAGGAACAGCGGGTCGCAGGAACAGCGGGTCGCAGGAACACCGGGTCGCAGGAACACCGGGTCGCAGGAACACCGGGTCGCAGGAACACCGGGTCGCAGGAACACCGGGTCACAGGAACACCGGGTCGCAGGAACACCGGGTCGCAGGAACACCGGGTCGCAGGAACACCGGGTCGCAGGAACACCGGGTCGCAGGAACAGCGGGTCGCAGGAACACCGGGTCGCAGGAACACCGGGTCGCAGGAACACCGGGTCGCAGGAACACCGGGTCACAGGAACACCGGGTCGCAGGAACAGCGGGTCGCAGGAACACCGGGTCGCAGGAACACCGGGTCGCAGGAACACCGGGTCGCAGGAACAGCGGGTCGCAGGAACAGCGGGTCGCAGGAACACCGGGTCGCAGGAACACCGGGTCGCAGGAACACCGGGTCGCAGGAACACCGGGTCGCAGGAACACCGGGTCACAGGAACACCGGGTCGCAGGAACACCGGGTCGCAGGAACACCGGGTCGCAGGAACACCGGGTCGCAGGAACACCGGGTCGCAGGAACAGCGGGTCGCAGGAACACCGGGTCGCAGGAACAGCGGGTCGCAGGACCGGGTCGCAGGAACAGCGGGTCGCAGGAACACCGGGTCACAGGACCGGGTCACAGGAACACCGGGTCACAGGAACAGCGGGTCGCAGGACCGGGTCGCAGGAACAGCGGGTCACAGGAACACCGGGTCGCAGGAACAGCGGGTCGCAGGACCGGGTCGCAGGAACAGCGGGTCGCAGGAACACCGGGTCACAGGACCGGGTCGCAGGAACACCGGGTCACAGGACCGGGTCGCAGGAACACCGTGTTCCAGACGGATGGGCCGGTTTTCCCCCCAACTGCCTCTCGCTCAGTTTTCCCTCCAAAAAGTTAACAAAACACAGCAAGCAAGCTGGTGTGATAATCCCACACAGGATCAGATCAAGCAGAAAATGTGCAATGCTAAACATCTACATTAGCGAAGCCGTCAGCAGAAGAAACAGCTTTTTTACATTTCCTTAAGCACAACTGTTGTGCAGTATATGCTTTCCAAGAGCTCTGTGTGTGCAGAAAAGGAGATGTGGACGGGTGGGGTGGCGTGAGGGGGTCGAATACACCAGCTGGCCCCAGAAATTGAATATACAGGTTTTTTTAATGTTTTTTTTTGTTAAGTTTTACTGAAAATGTTTACCGTGGCAAAAAAATCCTGCTTGGGTTTTGGGTTTCTGGTAATGTGTCCTGATGACGATTATGAAAGCAGAAATCCAATAGGAAAATAATGAGTAAATTAAGGTGGGGTCGATAATGTTTGCTCCAGTGTGACGCAGGCCTGCTGCGTGTGTTCGGGCCGGTCCCGAGACCCTCATCCCTAATGTCACATATTGAGTTGGGCCTCTCGGAGCAATCTGAACAGCCTCTGTGGGTTTACACCGGACCTCTTTAACAAAAAAAAGAAATAGCAATTTATATTTGTTTGACGGCTCTGCCCATGACTGTTTCCCCTGCTCTCACTGGCCCTCTGTAGGGTTTTTGCTAATTCTATCTTTCTTCGCTGAACGTATTCAGAAATCTTTTATTGCTTGGGCCGCGGATTAATAAACACTTTGCAATTGTTCTTATTTTGTTTTTTGGACGTGATGTTTAGCCACTGGAATGATGTCCATCTTCAGAGAGTAATAAAAGATGAGTATGTTTATATTGATGCCCATTTCTGACACATACGGAGATCATGCTTTGGTAAATCATAATTATGAAATAATAAATAGTTAAAATTATGACAGAGAGTGACAAATGACATTAAAAACATAATTATGATTTTAAAAAAGTCAAAATTGTCACATAAAAACTCACAATTATCACAATAGAGATAAACTCACAAGAGTTTATAATGAGATATTAAGTCAATTATGACAAACGTTAAAATTATGACATTATAAATTATGGAATACCAAGTCAGAAGTTATGAGATAAAAAGATACAATTATGAAAATAAAACAATTTTAACAAAAAGTATGACAGTGAAAAATGGCATGAAAACATAATGACTTAAAAAGTCTAAAATTATTTATGTGTTAATTATGAGATAAAGTGTAAATTATGAGACAAAAGTATTTATGCAAAAGTAATTATGACAAATGATTATAAATTACGAGATAGTAAGTCAGAATTATTAGATATTGAGAAACTTTTTTAACAAAAAGTCAAAAGTATGATAGAAAGTGAAAAATGGCAATAAAATCATAATTCCGACTTTGTCTAAATTATTACATAAAGTCGAAGTGTTAATGAGAAAAAAGTCAAAATTATGAAATATAAAGTCAGTTATGACAAACGTCAAAATTATGACAAATTATGACATTACTTGTAGATTATAGTCAGAATTATGACATAAAAGATTAAATGACAAATGATGTAATTCATCATAAATTGTAAGATAGTAAGTCAGAATTATGAGAGTAAAAATTATGACATGCAAAAAAGTCACATTTATGACAATAAAAACAATTTTAACAAAAAAGTAAAAAGTATGACATGACATGAGTTAAAATGGCATTAAAAATAATTATGACATGAAAAGTCTAAATCGTTACAAAGTCAAAGTTATGAGAGTAAAATTATGATAAATTATGACATTAATTATTTAAAATGATCAGATACTTAATCAGAATTATGACATAAAAAGTCCAAGTTAAAGAATAATAAAAAGTCAGAATTCTGAGATAAAATCACAATTATGACAAAAAATGTATGATTTATCTCATAATCGTCTTTTTATGTGACCGACCATTAGTTTATAATCATGATATACAAGAAGTTTTCCTTATGTGGTGAATATGGGCTTCCATATGTTTATATCAGGGCCATAGATTGAAGTCATGGGTCCCAGGATGATGTTTATGGGCTGGGGCCAAGATAATCTGACAATGTAGACGGTTTTTAATATGCAACTTAAAAACAATATTTGTTACATTGCTGTGTCCACAAATAAAAAACATAAATTGTTTGATAGTCATCATTATAATTAATTTACAGATCCTTTTTATCTAATGAAAAAATAAAATCATCAAAACTGGAGTAATTCTCACAATGATGAAAAGTCTGTTCAATAAATGTGTTGAGATATGATCAAGATTAAATATTTTTATTATAATCAGCATGTACCTCTTTATAATACAGCATGCATTATAAACAGTTTTATTATAATCAGCATGTACCTGGAGTTAGAACCAATTTAGGTGAAACTGTTTTTAATTATGCTGCAGCTTCAGAATGGGACTCTACAAATGACATTGAGGCTGAATCATTTGGTGTCTTTCAGCAATTTCAGAACACTTATATATGCGTTAGAGAAAGATTTAATGATTTGCAATTGCTTCTGAGGTTGTATTTTTAATTTTAACTCATTGTGTGTTGTATTGTTTTATTGTTATATGTGTGTTTGAATATTTGGGCCGCCTCTTGGCCAGGACACTCCTGTAAAAGATAAAGGTTAAGGTCTCTCCTGGCTAAATAAAGGTTAAAAAAAATAATAATAATTGAGGGGCGTCTTACCTTATATTGAAATAAAGTGAGATCTACATAAACGTATCACAGTGACTGTGGTCATGGCGTGTCCCGCTCACACGGGCCCGGTCGGATCAGGGTCACGCTGGGGTCGAGGCCCGGACACGGATGGCCCCTGATCCCTGAGAGCCCTGGCCCTCGGTCCCGCGGCCCGCGTGTAAGGGTCCCTCTCCAGTGTCCGCGCGGGCGATTTGTCCTTGTCTAATTACGGCAGCGGGCCGGCTCCGCATGCTGATGAGTAATGGAGCGGGCCGGCGGGGGGGGGGCGCTGGACGGGCCGGCGCAGGGTGATTTGTGGACCAGGCGCTCTGTCATGCGCTCGGGCCCATTTGTCTTGTTGAGGCAGAGAAGAGAGGGCCGGGGGGTAGGGGTGCGCGAGCCGGCGCTCCTGAGCAGAAAATAGTTTAAGATTACTTCCCATTTTACGGCACTTTACACTCTTGCTTCGCCACACGTTTGAGGCGCGCTGTGAAATATGACAGAGCCTTGACGCGCTCTCCTCCGCGGGCCAGGCTGTTCTGGTCTCTGTCAGTCTGAGGAACGCTCTGATGTGTTGATCTGTTGATTCACACGGAGGGCAGGACACGATGTGTGTGTGTGTGTTTCTGAGCTGTCCGTCAGAGTCGAGTGAAATCAATAAGGCCTGACCCTTCGCGTCGCTGGGTTGTGTTTGTGCCGGAGAGAGTGTTAAGTGAATCTGTTTTTAATACTGTGTTCATTTGACCTCCCATGATTGATTTTCAAAATGTAAAGCTTCCTTAATAATTTACGATTGTAGATTAATATTTCAAAGAATTTTAGGCAACACTTTATTTTACAGTGTACTTGTTACAAATGTTACATGTACTTACCGTAGTAATAACAGTAAATTATGCATAATTACATGCAACTAACCCTCAACCTAATCCTACCCTAACCCTATAATGAGTACATGTAGTTGATTAATATTACTCAGTACTTATGATTACACGGTAACAATGACACCTTAAAATAAAATGTAACCGAATTTTATTTTATTCATTCCAGTACACAGTTTAGTTACCTCATACTTAGCCTTTTTTTAAATGAGGGATTGAACAAAGAAAAGGAAAGACTCAGGATTATTTTCAGTGGTAATCAACACACAACACACAAGTCGATTGAGCTTACCTGGTATGAGCCTGCAATATACAGAGATGTTTAAGTAGACTGAACGAGTGAATGGCTGATTTACAGTAAGAGTACAGAGCTACACGAGTGTCGAGTCGAGCCCAGAAGAGAGTCTGCGGGATTGAGAGTGTGTAAATAAGCTTTCCTCTGGGAAGTGTGGTCCGTGTGCTCCGGCCCAGAGACACGACGGATCAGATGAGCGTGTCCGGGACACAAATCCCATCCGCAGTGTTGTAGCACACGAGGCCATGAAGATATAGTGCTGCCATATATGATGCACGTGGACAGCAGCTCAGATAATCTGCTCTTGGAAGAATTTAATGAGAAACATTTGAGCTCATATTGAAGTCTTTCTTTGAACAGTGTGAGATATTCTGAAGATCTGAGGTTAAGACTCTAAATACAGGTGTGAACTGGTCCAAATGGTTTTGACCACTTCCAGAGGTAGAAAACCATACACTGTAAACAAATATGGACGTAGTGTCCGTGACGTCACCCGTAGGTTTCAGAAGAGCGTTTTTGAAGTCTAAAGTGGGCGTAGCCGACCGTCGCCATCTTAACAGCCTATTATTACTCCCGGATAAACGAAACATTTATCCTCTAGGGGTGTAACGGTTCACAAAAATCACGGTTCGGTACGTACCTCGGTTTTAAAGTCACGGTTCGGTACGTTTTCGATACAGCAAAAAGGAAGAAATGCCAGAGAAATTTCCTATTTATTAAAAGAAAAAATATTTGTAAATAAGTGTGAGTTTTCCTACATCTTGAAACTTTCAGGTTTATAAATGGGGGTAATTTTTGAAGGATGAATAAATAATGTTTTGGTCATCACATTAAAAATAATATTTAAATATATATTTATATATATAATATTTAGATAATATTTGTGCTGGAAAAAGATGCGTGAAGTACTTGAAAGCATTTCACTAGTAGTTTCATTTCACTGGTTACAGTTAGTGTTACTATATTAAACCTATGTTGCTGATCTGTGGACTTAAAGCCTATTACTAGTTCATTCACGGCACAATATTTCTCCTGGTTCCCACGTCAGCGCTGTTTGATCTAATAGAGATCTACGGTTAATAACGGAGAAATGTGAATGCTTCTCACTAGATCTCGCAGCGATGTTATTACTTCAGTGGCGAATTCAAATGTTTTCTTTACTGGATCTCTCAGCGCTGTGTAGTAACAGTGTTTAGTAACAGTGTCGCTTGATCGAGATCGGCTCGCGCTGCACAGATGTTGCTGGTCCGAACTGATAAACGGTCCGTGAAACACAATATAATGAGTAGCGCAGTTTCGTTCCACTTTTCATTGCGTTTGCCATTTGATGTTGCGCAACGTTGTGGTGGTCGCGGCAGCGCGGATTTTGTCGGCAGAAAAAATGGTCCAAGGAATCGTTCGGTTTGTATGCGTACCGAACCGGAAGCCTCGAACCAAAACGGTTCAGTACGAATACATGTACCGTTACACCCCTATTATCCTCCCATAGACCCTCCCCTTAAAGAAATCAGGACAGAAGTGGTTAAAAGTGAACAAAAGGGCGGATTAAAACACTAGGTGTAAACGGGAATGTGTCTCCCTCGTCCACTTGTGATCCGATCGACCAAAACACTCTTTATACCAGCTGTAAACAGGGCCATTATGGGAACACCAACGTGAGATTGCAGCCTTTTGTGTGACCAACAGGGTTTCCTTGACCAGCACAAGCTGAATCGCGTATCTCAGTTTTTACAAGCAAACCAGAAGACCCTCCCTTAAAGCCTGTGGAAAAACTCTGATCAGGAGCCATGTCTCCATAATTCCTGTATTGATTTTCAGGACTTTTTCCTCTTCCACCCTGCTGCTCCTTACCTTTTTTCTGATCCCGAGTAAATAAACACCAGATTTGTCATGTGCGTGTCGGTGGAAAGGGATATAGGGGCTACTAGGCCCGGGTCAGGTCTGGGTCAGAGATGATTCATACCACCATCTTATGGGTGGAGAGCTGGAGGCTCAGCCTGTGGCACTCCTCTCCTGACCCCGAATCCCAGAGCCGCTCCGGTGCTAAATCACTTCCCGTCAGCTGGCGTCCGAAACAATGCAGCCCATCACCTCGCCGGCTGCCTTTCCTCTGTAGTTAGAGCCGAACACGTATCTCAGGCTCGCTGTACGCCCTGAAGGCCGCCTCCCGGGATGTCTTCCAGGACAGGCTTTCGGGCATGGACTTTTCCAGAGAAAATCCAGACCTGATGACAGGGACTAACTCAGTCTTCCAAGAATCACCATTGTTCAGCATGCCGGCTGGAAAACAGAGGCCGTGTTGAATTTCAGGAGAGACCTTTGGTGACAAGAAGTCTTAATCTATTTGGTTGTCTTCTCCCGGATATTTCATCATGGGAAAAACAGGTTGATGTCCTTTTGAGCACCTCTTACCACTTCTACTGCTTAAACAGCTTTCCCGTATTCCCGGTTTTTCGGAGCACTTGTTTTTTTTAGAGTTGGCTCTGGAAGGCCAATCTATCATGTCTCCTCAGTGGCAGGCAGATCAATATGTCAGTACCCAAACACCACAAACATGCTGTTATGATAATGTTGGCAGTGATCGCGTTACAGCGCAGTGAGCAGAGGATCGAACCTCAGCTGTCAAAAGGGCTGACGAAAAGCATGAATCACTATTAGAGGAGCTGCGTTTCCCCCTCAATCTCTTTCTACCCCCCTGTGTTCTGCATGTGTGTGAAATGCAACATTTACAGCAAACATGCAGCCTTTAAAATATCCATTCATCTACACACACACACACACACACACACACATAAAGTACACCAGTCAACAGCTCATTTGGAGGGACCCTCTTTACTTTTTTAAATACAGATTTATGGTCTTATTCCAAATAAAAAATATATTTTTAAATTAAAATAGTAGGTAACACTTTAGTTTGGGGACCAATTCTCACTAAGTAGTTGCTTATTAGCTTGCATATTAGCACATTGGCTGTTTATTGGTACTTATAAAGCACATATTATTGCCTTATTCTGCATGACCATATTCTACATCCCTTAAGCCCTACACGATACCTGAACTTAACAACTACCTTACAGTAAATTCAGAGTTTATTGAGGCAAAAGTCATATTTAATAGTGAATAGGTGTTCCCCAAACTAAAGTGTGACCAAATATTATCCACCTCTGAAAGATCTTTCTTTCATGGCTGATGTCACAAATATATCTATAAAGGCTTTCGCTCCAAACACCTGTCTCAATGTTGGTATGAAACGCCCTCTTTTCACAATCCAGTACATTCCCAATGCATAAACTCAAGTCCCGCTCTGCATGTTTTGTTCAGTATTCTGCTTCGCTCAGAAATGGGGGTTAAAATGGGGTTTGAGCTGTTTCATGTTGACTTTAACCTCATTTAATTGCACTGTGAACTGAAGTGTGCCTTCATGAGCAAGTATCGCTTCTGAGTTTATTGGCACTTAAATGTGGAATCCACTAATCAAACTGTACACAATACACATGTGCTTATCTGTTTTTTCCTTCATTTTAATGAAGGTAATAGTATTATAATCCTAATCGAGGAGTTAGAGCTGAGGTTCCAGCAAACAGAGACATAGCCAGCATTTCCAACACAATCTCGTGGCATTTCGTGACTTTTACATTTTGGTGAATTGGTGTGTATGAATTAAAACGATCTCATTTGTACCTTTTCATAGGATCTGCTTACACTCCAGTGACAGGTGTGTTTAAGGGTTGCTTTTTTTCTAATAATTGTACGTTTTTGTACATTATATACGTTATACATTATATTAAAAAGGTTTCCCATGCATCATCTTGCTCGGAGCGACAGTATAAATGCTTGGAAATAAAAGCTTCATATCTTTGAATCCATACTCAGTCAGCGTCATTTCTCTGAATAAGCGTACATATTTCCTGATGTCTTTTTGTTGGCTAACATCCACTTCAGACTCTTGATCTTGGAAACTGTTAAAAATCCACAGGTCAGCTCAATTTCTATGGCTTTTTTACTAGCCTGACAGTTTGCATATGAATGAAGTGTTTTTTGTATAGATTGTTCAGCTAATAGTTATCTTTGCTGCTTCGAAATACATGCTGTTAATGAAAACACTGTTGGATCATTTACAGTTACTACATGAATAAAACCAGTATTATACTGTTTATAATTACATAACCACAGTGATTAACTGTATGACGAATTAAGTTGTATGTGCATGCCTTACAAAGCATAAATCTGTATCAGATTTCAAAAGAACCATTTGTAATACAAATTTCATTGTAATACTTTGATCTCTGATCTGATATCTGAAGATGAATGTAACTTTTACAGTTTTTCTCGATTGTTTACACACATTTTCTGAAAGAATGCCTCATATTCTCAGAACTCTACACACAAATCAAAAAACACACACACAATGGGCAAAACCCCTCAATTCTCCTGCAAAATGAAACTTTACATTCAAAACAATGTTATTTCTTCTCAAAATGGTATTTTGTTTTCAAATGACACACACAAACCATCATATGAATAGACATTTATAAGAACCAGTTGAAAACTGATGTGCTCAATGTAAAACACTGTGATGAATGGGAAACACTTCTTCTCCAGTCATCATAATGACTCAGGCCTTTTTTGTTCAGTGTTACACTTACTACAGACAGTACATACATAAGTGTGTTGTAAAATATTGGAGAATATTGTTTTTATACCCAGAACACACAAATACACGGCAACAAATATATTTAATTTTTCCCACAAAAACAATGGGAGATAGATCGCACATTTCGTACATCCCAACCAACACAAAGTTGCACATACAGTGGTCTACATACAAAACAACAGAAAAATGTACTGTATGCAGTTACAGTAAAATAAAATAAAAATAAATAACTATGCTGCATCTTCTCTTCTGCTTCGGTCTTTTATGCTAAAGCTCTGATTGCTAATTGTAAAACTGTGTGACATGAGTTTGCCCATGTGACGAGTCAGTGTGCAGATCTGAATGGCAGTGTGTTCCTTGTGAAAACAAGAGATTTTGTGCATGAAAATTGTGCCAAATGCAGAGAATTGTGTGTAGTGTTTTGAAAAACGTGTGTTTTAAAACTGCAATTTGAGTGTAAAGCAGGAATTGTGCTTGTAGTTTAGCAGATTGGTTCAGGGGGTTGGTGAATGAGTTACATGTTGTGGTCATTGTGTCTCAAGTACCAGAATTTGTGTGTAAACAATTGAGAAAAACTGTAATAAGCAGGGGAAATTCTCGCTAAAGTCTCGTTAGATAATGTTTTCTCATTAAAATCAAATGATTTTAAAATGTTTCAAATGACTATTAATTCAATAGAATGTGAGGGAATACCAATATGGCAACACAACTAAACATAATCAGTGAATGAACACTGAATGATGGTGAAGGGGAAACTTAAGTCCTGAATGCAAACGAGATAATGACAATACACATGAACTCATAATGACGTAACCACGAAGACAGATTAGTGGCGGGAATCTGAACAAAGACGTGTGACTATCGAATACAAACAGAAGGTCCATGAAAACTGAAAGTAAACTGAACAGGACGTGACAACATCATCATGAGCAATCCAGTCATTTATTTAGATCAGTGAATGGGACACAAACAAATAAATGCAAAAATGTTTAATGTCAGTCTGCAGGATTCAACAAACCATCTTTGATTCAGAGAGCTGATGAGGTAATAATAAAACTGTTAATGTTAATGTTGCTGTCCACCATCCTCTCGGACCTGTACGCTGTTTTTACTCAGTAAAATGAAGTTTCAGCTATATACAGTATTAAATGCAGTGTAAAGTTTAATTGTGAATTAAGAAATTTTATTGTTTTAGTGAACTTGATTAAAATAAGTTCAGAGTACTCATAACTATTGTTTTTTTATAAACTTAAATGCATTGAGGCAATCGGTTTCCTCAAATAAAATGAGTTAGCTTAACTTGTTGGGTTTTACAGTGTACACACAGATATAGTAGATAGTCAGACTTCAGATAGACATCTAAATCAGACCGTTGCACAAAGCACTTAAGACTCTGACTATCTTAAGGAGGACTACAGTGCAATGCATTCTGGGTAAAATAATACACTTTTCAAAACAAAGAACATGGCGGATCGAGTAAGCGCATTCAACCGCTCAGTGCAGTTTACCCCAGCGGAAAATATGTGTTTGTTGGAGGAGTATAACAGTTACAAGGACATTTTACTTGGGAAATTTAGCGGAGAATGTAGTAACAAGAAGAAATGTTTAATTTGGAAAAAGATTGATACGACAGTTAACAGCGTTAATCCGACCGTTGAGCGGAGCGTTAAAGACGTACAGAAAATATACAAAAACATGGTACTAGATGCCAAAAAAGAGGAAATATTTAAGAGGAAATATCCAAAAATGGGAGGAGGACCCCAAGAGAAACTTAAAGACACCACAGAAATGATTTTCCCTTTTCTTTTGGCTGTTTGTAATGTAACCGATTGTACTGCTGGATGCCAAGGTAACAGAGTCTTAGACCTAAGTTAGCCTGGGGTAAGGTGTCTAATTTATTTGGTCTAAATTAAGTCAGTCTTTCCTTTTGTGAAACAGTCTAACTTGCATTAGACTAGTCTATGAGCAAATTTTAGACTTGTCTAACACTATAGACCGGTCTAAAATAGCTTTGTGAAACCGGCCCCAGGACTTGTTTGTTGTAGGTTATCAGTACTTTAGTAGGTATATCCTACCAAGACTTTCTACTGGGGATGGGTCATATCAGTTAAAATCAAAGTAAATTAGCTGAACTGGTTGGATTGATTAGAGTTAATCTGACATCATGTCAAGAGTGAAAAATCAATGAGTGAGCCGATACCAACAGCATCTCTCAAAGATTTATTGACTGATAATTGAGGCTACGTTAGCTTGCTGTTAAAACTCGGCATGTTTGATTGGATTAAAACGAACCCTGGTGCGATTGCTCTGTTAGTGCGGTTCATTTGAATAAGTGTGAACGCTGCCATCTGAACCCTGGTGCCACCAAACAAGAGGACCGAGACGCTGAAAGATGAGACTCTTCCAACTGAACTCTGGAGCGGTTCAACTCAAATATAAACTCAACATGGACCAAAGACAAACCAAAAACAGGACTTGATGTCACAAGATATGACCCTAAAAGTGCAGAATGCTCAACCATACCTGTTTTTCTCATTATAGTCGTGATGTTGCCCATCACAGTTCAGTACAGGATCAGAACCACAGCAGATCTTCATGTGTGTGTGACGGAGGGATTCCTGACGCTGTTTTGACTCCTTTACACATTATATAAGCTCTTCATGAGTTCTCAGCTGGTCAAAATACCATCATATGTTGCTACACACATACAACGAGCGCTTTCAGCCCAGAACACAGCATTGTTCTGGATGTTCGGTAAGCTCTGTCGTGTAATATAAGCCGACCAATCAGATTGTGAAGATCTCCATATTCCTTTAGGTTCAGTATCTTTAGCTTCGGTGTTAAAATGGTAATGTGAACGCTCCAGGACTAAATGTTTTTATTTTTGGTCCGGACCAAATAAACCAAGTGAACCGAAATGAAAGCTCTAGCGTAAAGTTCTGCCAGGAAGACTCAGATGTTACGTCACTCATTACTTTCTGGTCTATCCAATCACTATCTAATACTTGGAGTATAAAACAGTCCTTCCAGAAAAAGTTTTTTTGTGAATGTTGTGGGCAAAAATCCTTGATTATGCGCCACGTTTTCTTAAAAAATGCGATGGAATATGCGGGATATTTATACAATTTTATGCGATGAAATTGTCGGAACTTGCAAAAACTGCGGTTTGATGAAAAAGATAAAAAACAGTGATTCCCCAACACCTGATCTCACTAGGACACTGCCTTACTGTACAGTCATCTCTTATTACTCCTATGATAAGCACTACATCACAGAAAGTGCTGGAATATTTCAGTTCTCATCTTGTTTTATTTAATAAACACACGGCTCAAACTTACAAAACATTGATGAGTCAAACAAGTTCTGTAGCTTTACAAAAGGAATATGCTACAACTTCTGTCAAAATGAATAAATAAAATATAAAAAAATAAAAATGTGTTTTACAGTTCTGTTAAAATAAGTGCTTCCAATGCACAAAGGGCTTCTCTTCCTGAACCGTAAACTTACATCATGTGACACACCGGGAAACTGCTCTGCGTGGTCTTTTGGTCTATTTTAGTTGGTAAATGAGATGATGTGCGGCTTCATCACAGCTTCATCGGGGGTTTGCAGCTTTATGATGATGTTCACGGCGCGTAATTAGGCAACTTCATAACGTTCCCATGGCGACAGGGGGACGGCGGCTCGTGTGTGAAGTAAACAACATTTTTCAACTTTCTGCTAAGATATATGTGACTTTTTTGCAACGAAAATGCGGGGATTATGAAATCATGCACGCCCACATATTTTGCGCGGAAATCGGCAATTTATGCAGCAAAAGTGCGGCATATTTGATGCGGCTGATTATGCATTGAATTATGCGAGCGCACAATCGCGTTTTTCTGGAGGGACTGATAAAAGATCGTTACTTACACATGTTTGAGTGATGACCATCCCCACCACCACCAGGACGGTCCCTGTCCACCCCCGGGGGTATCATCTCATCTTCATCTCCTTCCCTCTGAATGTGAACTATAGACGGAGCCTTCGCCAAAGAACTTCACCATGGTTGTTTTCATTTTCTAGTCTATTAATTAACGAATGTCATTGTGATATCATCTTGCCTTCCGAGTCTTTCTGGTAGATCTACCAAGTGTGACACCCTTAGTCTAGGTAACACTTTATTTTGATGGCCCTTTTGAACGTGCTATTGAGTGTTAGTAGACATGTAGGAGCAACGTTACTTAAAGTCAACAGAATGTGTTAAAGGGACCATCAAAATAAAGTGAAACCTTATTCGATCTTGGCACTCATATTATAGGTCAACATGGTATTTAGTTTATTGGATGTAGCCCAAGGTGGGCTACTGAACAGCTAGGTTGAGATGGTCTACCCGATTGACCTCGACCTCTTCAGCTATTAATCTAACTGGTTAACCATGAGGAATAACCATACTTTCTGGAGCCCTAATTTTGAGAAGTACTTCTCTGAAAAGAGTGATCAGTTGAGAATGCAAACAAACAAAACTACGAGCTATCGAGCATCCGACAGAGACGCCATAGTGTTTTATAATGAACTCGACTGATCGAGTCAGAACCAGGATGGAAAGAATGTTATGGACGAATAACTGGATAAAAACATGATTATATAAATTATCCCTTCAATAAGAGGAAACAATGCTTTTAAACAGGCCAGTGGCTGTAGCCTATTTTTATGATGGCCTTGCTTTTAAGTAGACCTCAATGTAATTTCAACAAGGTTTCATCAGCCCGGCCAGGCTGTTTGTTGCTAATCTGATATGTTTTTCCCAAACACCTGCTACGTCCCTCAGACAGTGAGCAGTGTACCTCACCGACAGGATGGGAGATGAATTTCAGTTAATGCACGCATTTAAACCCAGCAAAACAATCACACTCACCGCAACGCAGCTAGTGGAGGTAAAGTGAGTGGCGCTAGGCTAGTCTCCCGGGCTCGCGTACGTCTGCTCGGCCTATGTCAACAGCCGTTTAACCCGCTAGACTGGAACCCGATCCACCCCAGGCCTCCAGCTCATTAACCTGAAATACCGTGGATTGGTCCGCGAGAGTGTGGCTCCAGTTACTGCGCTAATGTTATTTCACCGCTAACATCAAAGCCAGCGGATGTTAGCGTGTTGGACAAATAGCTTGTGCTATTTGCCCTAATAGCCAGTGGTGGTGATGTGTGTATGTGTGTGTTTAAGTAATGTGCTCTTTTGTATGTGTGTGTGAAAGGGAGGGATATTATTCGAGTTTACAGGATGCAATTTTCTTTAATATAAATGTCCTAATCTAATTTAGCGGCAGGCGCGCGCTTTAGCTCCCAGCACTCGCCGAGTGTGTGTTTCTGCTGACTATCTGCTTTGGCAATTTCCACGGATGAGTGGCTCTCTGGGAGTGCATTATGCATCACTCTCACTTGCTTAAAGATTACGTGTGCGCTGGAAAGGCATTACACAAACAAGGAAATATGCCTTTGATTAAAATATCTTTTATCTTTTTATTGATTAAAAGGCACAGTCTGCCCCTCCTTCTGGATCTTATGTTTTTATTACCGCTGTTTTATTTTTTTATTTCTCATAGTCTGTTCGCCTAATCGGTTTCATCTCCACCAGAAGGACGTGCTTCTGAGCAATACAGTATGGTGTGTGCCATACTTCAGACAATATTGTTCAAAACACATACCTGAAAGCCATTTTTTTGGCCTTTGTAGTACTTGAAATATGTTTTAAATATAAAAATCTGCACCAAGATCTCCAGCAAGCTAGCCTGTCTCTCATGAGTGTTCAGCTTTTTGCTGATGTTTCAGACCTGCTTCTGTGGCAGTAAATTGTGCTTTATAAAGGCTGCAAAGTACTAAATAACTAAGGTTTAAAAAAAAATAATAAGACAAACAATTCATGTTTTGTTCCATTGTGAAAAATAAGTCTGTGTAGGCCTAATCGTTTTGAATGTGCACTTGTTGTGTACTACAATTCTTAAAAGTATATCTTGTCAATACTTGCAGACAGGGTTGCCAGGTCTGTGCAACAAAAGTAACCCAATGGCCAGTCAAAAGTAGCCCAATGGCCAGTCAAAAGTAACCCAATGGCCAGTCAAAAGTAACCCAATGGCCAGTCAAAAGTAACCCAATGGCCAGTCAAAAGTAACCCAATGGCCAGTCAAAAGTAACCCAATGGCCAGTCAAAAGTAGCCCAATGGCCAGTCAAAAGTAACCCAATGGCCAGTCAAAAGTAGCCCAAAAAATACGTCTGGGGATGTTTTGGGAGTGTTGGAGAGCCGAAATCGTACTTATGGGGTGGAAATCAACCCTTAAATCAACAATTTAAAAGTTGCACAATTCCGTGGGAAAACCACGAACTTGACAACACTGCTTGCAGATCATATATTAATGAAATAAAAGGCAACTTAAGTGGATTTAAAGGGAGCACATGACTGTTTCTTAACACAGTGAAGTACACATTGTAATAATGTTATATTAAAAGTTCATTTTAAGTATATTTTAAATCATTATGTTTTAATAATCATGCTTTAAATGTACTAAATTGAACATTCATCATTAGAAATGTGTAACTAGAAGTATATTTGAATACCCGAGTTTCTATAGAAATGGCATTAAAGTTTATTTCAGTTTACCGCAAATGCTTGTCAGTACATTCAACAGTACACTTTAACCATATTTAATTTTAGTTCTTTAATTTTAAGATTTTAAGTTCTATTAATTGCATTTAATGTAAATTATATACATTTTAATTTAATTATAAATAACATGCAATTAAGTGTTCAAAAGATTACATTCACAAATAATAATATTAATCATAATACATCAAAAATCAAATGCAATTCTGTTAATAACTGGATGATTGTGCTGTTGTTTTCCTTTCCAAAATGATGTCACTTCCTGGAAGATGATGTAATTTAAGGAATATTACAAAAGACTAACAGGACTGAGAATGATACTGACTGCAAAACCAATGTATTGATTAGAAACAACAAAATGTGTTTTGTTTGAAATATTTTGATTAAAGTCCCCCTGTGGTGAAAATCAAGTTTTTAATATTGTTTATATGTCTATGTGGTGTTTTTAATATCCTTTAAGACACACATGTGTAAGTTCATAAGTCGACAGCATTGCTGAGTATTTTCTGCTTAAAACTGCAGTGAACCAAAGACAGTCTCAAAAACACGGTGTGAAATCGCTGGTGTTTCTGACGTCACAAACGACCTTGTAACCAATCAGATCAACATGTGATCGTCAACCATTGGATCTCTGGGTGAGGGAGTGAGTGGAGGCGGGGCTCATTAGCATATTCATAGAACAGCGCATACTAAATGAGGCAAGGGTGTCGAGTTACATTCAAGATATTTTAAGGCATGAGGAATTTTCTTTCAAGGAAAGTGATCAAAGATGAGTTTTAAGGGATAAAATGATTGACTACAGGAGGACTTTAAACAATGGAATATGAATATGAATATTTAATAAAGAATGAATTTTATAATTTTTTATAAAATAATTAAAAAAAGGTTACACATGTAAAAATTGGTTACATATGCTCAAACTGTCACAGCCCCATTCATCACTCAATCACCAGAGTACTGACTCTGCACCTGCACTCCCTCATCAGCACACGCTTTATATTCACCACTCGTCTCCTGCACAGATCCACTTCAGTCATCGCCAGCTACGTCACCATGAACATTCTACGTCACCATCATCATTCTACGCCACCATGATCATCCTACGCCACCATGATCATTCTACGCAACATCATCATTCTACGTCACCATCATCATTCTACGTCACCATGATCATTCTACGCCACCATGATCATTCTACGTCACCATCATCATTCTACGCCACCATGATCATTCTACTTCACCATGATCATTCTACGTCACATCATCATTCTACGCCACCATGATCATTCTACGTCACCATCATCATTCTACGTCACCATGATCATTCTACGTCACCATGATCATTCTACTTCACCATGATCATTCTACGTCACCATCATCATACTACGTCACCATGAACATTTTACGTCACCATCATCATTCTACGCCACCATGATCATTCTACGCCACCATGATCATTCTACGCCACATCATCATTCTACGTCACCATCATCATTCTACGTCACCATGATCATTCTACGCCACCATGATCATTCTACGTCACCATCATCATTCTACGCCACCATGATCATCCTACGCCACCATGATCATTCTACGCCACATCATCATTCTACGTCACCATCATCATTCTACGTCACCATGATCATTCTACGCCACCATGATCATTCTACGTCACCATCATCATTCTACGCCACCATGATCATTCTACTTCACCATGATCATTCTACGTCACATCATCATTCTACGCCACCATGATCATTCTACGTCACCATCATCATTCTACGTCACCATGATCATTCTACGTCACCATGATCATTCTACGTCACCATGATCATTCTACTTCACCATGATCATTCTACGTCACCATCATCATACTACGTCACCATGAACATTTTACGTCACCATCATCATTCTACGCCACCATGATCATTCTACGCCACCATGATCATTCTACGCCACCATCATCATTCTACGTCACCATCATCATTCTACGCCACCATGATCATTCTACGTCACCATGATCATTCTACTTCACCATGATCATTCTACGTCACATCATCATTCTACGCCACCATGATCATTCTACGTCACCATCATCATTCTACGTCACCATGATCATTCTACGTCACCATGATCATTCTACGTCACCATGATCATTCTACTTCACCATGATCATTCTACGTCACCATCATCATTCTACGTCACCATGATCATTCTACGTCACATCATCATTCTGCGTCACCATGATCATTCTACGCCACCATGATCATTCTACGTCACCATCATCATTCTACGCCACCATCATCATTCTACGTCACCATGATCATTCTACGTCACCATGATCATTCTACGTCAGTCACCATGATCATTCTACGCCACCATGATCATTCTACGTCACCATGATCATTCTACTTCACCATGAACATTCTACGCCACCATGATCATTCTACGTCACCATCATCATTCTACGTCACCATGATCATTCTACGTCACCATGATCATTCTACGCCACCATGATCATTCTACGTCACATCATCATTCTGCGTCACCATGATCATTCTACGCCACCATGATCATTCTACGTCACCATCATCATTCTACGCCACCATCATCATTCTACGTCACCATGATCATTCTACGTCAGTCACCATGATCATTCTACGCCACCATGATCAATCTACATCACCATCATCATTCTACGTCACCATGATCATTCTACATCACCATGATCATTCTACGTCAGTCACCACGATCATTCTACGCCACCATGATCATCCTACGCCACCATGATCATTCTACGCCACATCATCATTCTACGTCACCATCATCATTCTACGCCACCATGATCATCCTACGCCACCATGATCATTCTATGTCACCATCATCATTCTACGCCACCATGATCATTCTACGTCACCATGATCATTCTACGCCACCATGATCATTCTACGTCACTATCATCATTCTACGCCACCATGATCATTCTACGTCACCATCATCATTCTACGTCACCATGATCATTCTACGTCACCATCATCATTCTACGCCACCATGATCATTCTACTTCACCATGATCATTCTACGTCACATCATCATTCTACGCCACCATGATCATTCTACGTCACCATCATCATTCTACGTCACCATGATCATTCTACGTCACCATGATCATTCTACGCCACCATGATCATTCTACGTCACTATCATCATTCTACGTCACCATGATCATTCTACGTCACATCATCATTCTGCGTCACCATGATCATTCTACGTCAGTCACCACGATCATTCTACGCCACCATCATCATTCTTCGCCACCATCATCATTCTACGTCACCATGATCATTCTACGTCACCATCATCATTCTACGCCACCATGATCAATCTACATCACCATCATCATTCTATGTCACCATGATCATTCTACGTCACCATGATCATTCTACGTCAGTCACCACGATCATTCTACGCCACCATGATCATTCTATGTCACCATCATCATTCTACGTCACCATGATCATTCTACGTCACCATGATCATTCTACGCCACCATGATCATTCTACGCCACCATGATCATTCTAATCTACGTCACCATGATCATTCTACGTCACCATGATCATTCTACGCCACCATGATCATTCTACGTCACCATCATCATTCTACGCCACCATCATCATTCTACGCCACCATCATCATTCTACGTCACCATGATCATTCTACGCCACCATGATCATTCTACGTCACCATCATCATTCTACGTCACCATGATCATTCTACACCACCATGATCATTCTACGTCACCATCATCATTCTACGCCACCATCATCATTCTACGCCACCATGATCATTCTACGCCACCATGATCATTCTACGCCACCATGATCATTCTACGTCACCATCATCATTCTACATCACCATGATCATTCTACGTCACCATGATCATTCTACGTCACCATCAACATTCTACACCACCATGATCATTCTACGTCACCATCATCATTCTACACCACCATGATCATTCTACGCCACCATCATCATTCTACGTCACCATCATCATTCTACGTCACCATGATCATTCTACGCCACCATCATCTGGTTCCCATTGCTCCACCACAACTCTGCTTTAATAAACACTGTGTGCACCTAAACCTGTCTTTTTGTGACACAAACCAATTTTAAAATGTACTCCGCTATGTTTATTTTAATTTTATTCAATTCAAGTTTATTTTTATAGCGCTTTTCACAATACATAGTTAGTTTATTATAAAGAGTCCCACACGTGACATTCGTGAGGAAAAAATAGGGTTAGACTTTATTTTAAGGTGATGTAGTTACATTGTTCTTACTCAAATAAGTACTGAGTGATATCAATGAACTACATGTACTTACTATAGAGTTACGGTTGGGCTTTGGTTTGGGGTTAGTTACTAGTAATTATGCATAATTATTATTACTATAGGAAGTAGTATTGACACTGCCACAATGTAACTACATCACCTTAAAATAAAGTGTTACCAAAATAGATATTCATTCCCATGACTTACTGATTTGTGGCCATGTTTTATTAATCCGTTCCCTCGGTTTAGATTCAAGCACATAATATCTTGTGTTTTTCTGGGCTCTATGAAAGCTTGTTTCCACCACTGATTACTTTTTTTTTCTCTCAGAATTGCGTGATATAAAGTGGCAATAATCTTAAAAATAAAAATAAAATTCTATGGCGGAAACAAGCTACCATGGGGATCTGTATAATTGTGAAATTCTACAGTATAAAAAGTGATATATATGAAGACATATTTGATGGGCAATGGAAACGCAGGAAGGACTCACAATAACAAAGACATTCCAGTGGCATTGAAAGGAGCCTGGGACACTGAGCTGGCTGAAAACACGAGGAGGAGAGAGCAGAGCAGACACTGGTTGGTGTCTGAGGAAGAGAGATGGGCCGTTTGAATGAGAACAGATGGAGATGTGCTCTTTAATTAACCCGACAGAATCAGGAGGCTGGAACCAGGCCTCAGCCCATGAATAACACCCGAGACGCCCGCGCAGGAGAGTTATCGGACTGTCCCCTCGCAAACGCTGCCTGAAATCCCTTTCCCCTTGCGTGCTTGCTATTTTATTTCTCATTAGCGTGAGGCAAACTGCTGGGGGATGAAATTTGCTAACAGGAATTAAAAGTGCATTAACACATTGGGGAGTTTCATTTCTGCTAATAGTTTTATTAGTGCTTTGACCTTTCAGTTCATTAGAGGGGTTGATAGGGGAGAAAAAGAGAGAGGAAGGTGAGAGACGAGTGTTTAACACGCAGGGTTACGGCACCGGGAGTCCAGGGTGGCACAGATGTCGCAAGACTTTATCTTAATTGTGATGCCCTATGTGTGTCAGATAATTAAAAAAAATGTCTGTTGGACCCCATTAAGTCACTAAAGGTTCTGTAAGCAATGCTAGGCGTTCTAGAACTTCTTCCAGACTTGGCAACTTAATTAGACACGCTACCTCTGTATATTTATCTGTCAAGCAGAAGCACAGCAAGCATCTGTTTTCAAGCGCTGTGTTGATCTCTTCTTTCCCCTCTGCCGATGTATCCCTTCTAGGACGTTTGGCTGTGTAAGCCGTTGCTGACAGATGAGAAATTGTGAACATTTCGCCCCCCTCCAAACTCATGGAAATCGCTCTCTTCATCTATCACACCTCCAGCTTCCAGCTTCCCATTTATGGACTGCTCAATGAAAACGTGCAAAATTATGAACTGGCCGAAAAGGCCTGAGAAGCCTTCTGATTGGCTAAACAAACAATATGACCGTGCAACCACTTTTTATACTGTTTGCTGTCACTGAGATCATCATGACATCTATTCCATAAAAACATCACTGCATCTTAAAACCAGCAAAACAACATTTTTTTAAATCATATTTCTTTTCAGGTTTATGTGACAGGCAGAGTTTCACCAGGAGCCGCATCTCATTGATGATACTGCAGTGACACAATTGCATTTTGGATTGTCACATAAATACAAAGCAAAAACAGTTATTTTTAGAGTATTTGTATTAACGAATGCACAAAGACAGTTTCATGGGCATTAAGAAAAAATAAAGGATGGTAAATTTACCTCTCTCCAATTGAGGCGATATTCTCTCTCTCAAAAAATCGCATACTTAAATCGCATACTTCATACTCTTCTACTCTCTCATCATATTTATTTTTAATAAGTACAGTACTTCACGACCGCTAAAAAAGTGCGCTCTATATAGTATGAATGTGTGTTGCATGAATGTAATTCGGATGAAGGGGAGAGCCGGGACGGATGAAACATTGAGATTTCCTTGAAAACCACTCACGTCATGTACGTCAAATTTCATCAGCACGTACAGCACGCAATGCTTACCAGACCTGCGAAAACATTTCTTCTTTACGTCATGACGTTTTAAAGTTAGAGCCGGAAAGCTGTTTTTGAGTGCGGTTAGTGAATTCTTTTGTACAGTACTTTTTTTTTGACTGACAAGTAGTATTTATTGTTTCATGTGCCATTGTAATGATAATACGGAAGGTGTATTAGTACTACAACATAAACTTAACTGTGTAATATCAGAGTTTTTTAGTTTAAGGGCAAAACAGGTTTAACTGGCAGGAGGCGCTGTCGGGACGGTTGAAACAAGTGTTCAATCTTCAATACATTTCATTTCTCGTCTTTTAGTAGACTTAATTTTCTTCATAATAACAGGCTATTCAACTAGCAAACACTAAATATGACTCAAGGAAGAAATTTAAGAAAATGAACTGTAAACGGATTTGTCTGTCTTCGTCAAAATAGCCTATTAGAAAGATTACGCAAAATGCGCATAGGCTTATCGCCTATTGTTTATTGGGCGACAGAACAAAAATGTTATTATGAACCTTTAAATTAAAATAAACTACAAAATATGTTTGTAACAGCATGTACATAAGTTACTTGTCAGGTATTGTTAATAAAAACAAGCATTAGATGAATATTTACCATTTAAACTGTTATGTTTCATCCATCCCACCCCTGTGTTGCCACTCAGGCGGGACGATTGAAACTACTACTGTTCAAAGTAATTTTTACTTAAATCATTCTATATTTGTACCGAATAACACATGATACTAAGAGAACACATATGTGAGTTGTTGATCACACAAAAAAAATATATAACTCTAACCTTATCTTAGAAAACGACGTTTATCTGAAAAGTGTTTCAACTGTCCCGGCTCTCCCCTACTTCATTCACCATGTTGTCATTATCATGTTACCTACCAGGGTGAGTTATTGGTTATTGCTGCTGCTGCCGCTTCACCACCGTTCATAAATCCTCTCCCATGGCCTTATTAGATAGTAAAGTGTCCATTGTATGAACATTGTTGGTAATTGCTACTGTTGCTGTTGGTTATTGTTGCTGCTGCTGCTATTGCTGCTGCTACTACTGCTTTTGCTGCTGCTGTTGGTTATTGCTGCTGATGTTGGTAATTGCTGCTGCTGTTATTGCTGCTGCTGCTCCTGTTATTCCTGCTGCAGTTGGTTATTGCTGTTGCTGCTGTTATTGCTGCTGCTGTTGGTTATATCTGCTGCTGCTGCCACTGTTGGTTATTGCTGCTGCTGCTGTTATTGCTGCTGCTATTGGATATGCTGCTGCTGATATTTATGCTGTTGCTTATAGCTGCTGCTGTTGGTTATTGCTACTTCTTTTGCTTGTAGCTACTGCTGTTATTGCTGCTGCTGTTGGTTATTGCTACTTCTGTTGCTTGTAGCTACTCCTGCTGTTATTGCTGCTGCTGTTGGTTATTGCTGCTTCTTTCTGCTGGTTATTGATGCTGTGGCTTTTATTGCTGCTGCTGCTGATATTGCTGCTGTTATTGCTGCTGCTGTTGGTCATTGCTGCTGCTGCTGCTGTTGGTCATTGCTGCTGCTGTTGGTTATTGCTGCTGCTGCTGCTGTTATTGCTGCTGCTGTTGGTTATTGCTGCTGGTGCTGCTGCTGCTGTTGGTTATTGCTACTTCTGTTGCTTATAGCTACTCCTGCTGTTATTGCTGCTGTTGCTGTTAGTTATTGCTGCTGCTGCTGATATTGCAGCTGTTATTGCTGTTGGTTAATGCTGCTGCTGCTAAATCTTCTCCCGTGGCCTTATGAGATAGTAATGTGTCCATTGTATGAACACTGTTGGTAATTGCTGCTGTTGCTGTTGGTTATTACTGCTGCTGATATTGCAGCTGTTATTGCTGCTGCTGTTGGTTACCTCTGCTGCTGCTGCTATTGGTTATTGCTGCTGCTTCTGTTATTGCTGTTGGTTAATGCTGCTGCTAAATCCTCTCCCATGGCCTTATGAGATAGTAAAGTGTCCATTGTATAAACACTGTTGGTAATTGCTGCTGCTGCTGCTGATATTGCAGCTGTTATTGGTAATTGCTGCTGCTGATATTGCTGCTGCTGTTGGTTTTTGCTACTTCTGTTGCTTATAGCTACTCCTGCTGTTATTGCTGCTGCTGCTGTTGGTTATTGCTGTTGCTGTTATTGATGCTGCTGTTGTTGCTGTTGATAACTGCTGCTGTTGCAGCTGCTGTTGGTTATTGCTGCTGTTGCAGCTGCTGTTGGTTATTGCTGCTGTTGCTGCTGTTGGTAATTGCTGCTGCTGCTGCTGTTGCTGTTGTTGGTTATTGCTGCTTCTATTGCTGCTGTTGGTAATTGCTGCTGCTGTTTCTGTTGGTTATTGCTGCTGCTGATGATATTGCTGCTGCTATTGGTTATAGCTGCTGCTGTTGGTAATTGCTGCTGCTGCTGTTATTGCTGCTTCTATTGCTGCTGTTGGTAATTGCTGCTGCTGTTTCTGTTGGTTATTGCTGCTGGTGCTGATATTGCTGCTGCTGTTGGTTATAGCTGCTGTTGTTGGTAATTGCTGCTGCTGCTGTTATTGCTGCTGCTGCTGCTGCTGCTGCTGTTGGTAATTGCAACTGCTGTTGGTTATTGTTGCTACTTTTGGCAATTACAAATGCTGTTGTTTATTTCGTCTGCTGTTGGCTATTGCTGCTGCTTTTGACTGAGATTGCTGCAGTTGCTTATAGCTGCTGCTGCTGTTGGTTTTTGCTACTTCTGTTACTTATAGCTACTTCTGTTATTGCTGCTGCTGTTGGTAATTGCTGCTGCTGCTTCTGTTGGTTATTGCTGCTGCTGCTGATATTGCTGCTGCTGTTGGTAATTGCTGCTGCTGCTGTTATTGCTGCTGCTGTTGGTTATTGCTGCTGCTGCTGTTATTGTTGCTGCTACTGCTATTGCTGCTGCTGTTGGCTATTGCTGCTGCTGTTGGTTATTGGTGCTGCTTCTGTTATTGCTGTTGGTTAATGCTGCTGCTGCTAAATCCTCTCCCATGGCCTTATGAGATAGTAAAGTGTCCATTGTATGAACACTGTTGGTAATTGCTGCTGCTGCTGATATTGCAGCTGTTATTGGTAATTGCTGCTGCTGATACTGCTCCTGTTGTTGTTTTTTGCTACTTCTGTTGCTTATAGCTACTCCTGCTGTTATTGCTGCTGCTGCTGTTGGTTATTGCTGTTGCTTTTATTGATGCTGCTGTTGCTGTTGTTGGTTATTGCTGATTCTATTGCTGCTGTTGGTTATTGCTGCTGCTGCTGCTGCTGATATTGCTGCTGCTGTTGGTTATTGCTGCTGCTGTTGGTAATTGCTGCTGCTGCTGCTTTTATTGCTGCTGCTACTACTGTTATTGCTGCTGCTGTTGGTTATTGTTGCTACTTTTTGCAATTACAAATGCTGTTGTTTATTGCTTCTGCTGTTGGCTATTGCTGCTGTTTTTGCTACTTCTGTTACTTATAGCTACTTCTGTTATTGCTGCTGCTACTGCTGCTGCTGCTTCTGTTGGTTATTGCTGCTGCTGATATTGCTGCTGCTGTTGGCAATTGCTGCTGCTGCTGTTATTGCTGCTGCTACTGTTATTGCTGCTGCTGTTGGTTATTGCTGCTGCTACTGTTATTGCTGCTGCTGTTGGCTATTGCTGTTGGCTATTGCTGCTGCTGTTGGCTGTTGCTGCTGCTGTTGGTTATTGCTGCTGCTGCTGCTGCTGCTGCTGTTATTGCTGCTGCTGTTGGTTATTGTTGCTACTTTTGGCAATTACAAATGCTGTTGTTTATTGCTTCTGCTGTTGGCTATTGCTGCTGTTTTTGCTACTTCTGTTACTTATAGCTACTTCTGTTATTGCTGCTGCTACTGCTGCTGCTGCTTCTGTTGGTTATTGCTGCTGCTGCTGATATTGCTGCTGCTGTTGGCAATTGCTGCTGCTGTTATTGCTGCTGCTACTGTTATTGCTGCTGCTGTTGGTTATTGCTGGTGCTGTTATTGCTGCTGCTACTGTTATTGCTGCTGCTGTTGGTTATTGCTGCTGCTGTTGACTATTGTTGCTGCTGTTGGCTATTGCTGCTGCTGTTGGTTATTGCTGCTGCTGCTGCTGATATTGCTGCTGCTGCTGCTGCTGCTGTTATTGCTGCTGCTAGTGTTGGTTATTGCTGCTGCTGCTGATATTGCTGCTGCTAATGTTGGTTGTTGCTGCTGTTGGTTATTGCCGCTGCTTTTGGTTATTGCTGCTGCTGTTGGCTATTGCTGCTGCTGTTGGCTATTGCTGCTGCTGTTGGCTATTGCTGCTGTTGGTTATTGCTGCTGCTGCTGCTGCTGCTGCTGATATTGCTGCTGCTAATGTTGGTTGTTGCTGCTGTTGGTTATTGCCGCTGCTTTTGGTTATGGCTGCTGCTGTTGGTTATTGTTGCTACTTTTGGTTATTGCTGCTGCTGTTGGTTGTTGTTGGCCCAGCAAACACTAAGTATAAAAATTATAGGTTTGTTATAGACCTTATGCATCAGAGAAATAAGGGAGCCGCCATCTTTAGAATATTGTCTTTGAATTTCCGTTTTTGTGGTCGCTCTGTATATTTCTATGGCATCGCTGTCGAGGAGTAATTAGCTGGTAAAGTGGATTTACTTATTGTAGAGTTAACAAAAGTTATCATGAGCATTGTAATATTTATCATGAGCATTGTAATGTTTATCATAAACATTGTAAAGCAGATGTCAACAAACATCGACCAGAATTTTTTTTAAACGAGCCGTTCATTTATAACTACGCAAGATCGCTGTGAAAATACAGACTGGAAGTCAAAAGACAACGAGCGCAGTGCTGAAAAGGGGCAGGGCTACATAAGGTCTATAGTCACTAACACTATAACAACTTAGTCCACGACCTCCCTGTAATAACTTCAGGAGTGCACTAGCATATATAGCAGAGCTAACAGACATGCACTAAGTTTTTATGGTGTCTGTTACATGAGATCCTTAATATACTAACCTCTAACTAATGATTTTGTGTTTACGTTTTCTCTCAATGCTGTTTTCATTGGAGAACACCCAAACAAGTTACAATGCAATTTGTTTTAGACTGTTGGAGGTAATTAGCACCTTAAAAAAATCAAATTAAATAACATTGACGTGAGGATCAATGAGCTTGATCTATTGTGAAATTAATCCTGCTATCGACAAAACATGGAAACCAAACAATTAAAAGAATGAGAATAGAAAAAAAAGAGGTCTAGACGTGAGCCAGCCCAATGAGAAATAGGATGCTTTTATCTCACTGGTTCAATGTGTAGAAATCCTATGAAAGCTTTAATTAATCCATGCATTATTAATGAAGACTGCAGTGAGAAGCTTAGGATTATGTGCAAAGGGAAAGGAAAACACAATTAGTGATATCAGCCTAATGATTTTTACATGCCACTGACCACAATGTATTTATTGTCAATCTGAACTAGGCTTAAATGGGCTTGTTTTGTCTATGGACATGTGTGTTTGTGTTGGGTGTATGAATGAAGTGTTTGTTTCTTAAGATATGTGTCTCTGTGGCCATTTTACAGTGCTTGGATCACTTAGTCTGATGGGGAAGTTAAGTTTGGGTTTGAAGAAGTAAAAAGACAAATTAATTTTAAATGTGTGAAAAAGCTGTTTATGTATACAGATAAACAGATGTTATCGGATAAGCATACTAGTTATATGGCAGTGTTAAAATGTATGTGCAATTGGATTTGAACCAAAATTGATTGGATTTTATCCTATTTCAAAAGTGCAGAACAAATCAATGATTTATAAAGGCAGAAACTGACGTGAAAATGTTCCTACGTGTGCGGCAATTGGACGTTCCTAGGAACATTCAGGAAACTTTTGTACGTTCATATTTAAGATCACTACACAAACATCTTTATAAATGAGATTGCGACATTCTTGAAGAATTCAGAACAAACTTGTTTTAGTGTTCATGGTTTGCAAAAACATATTCATCTCCATATGAAACCTATGCAACAAACACCATGTAATGTGATCAGCTTTAGCCTATACGTATGTGGTCTGCCATGATAGAGGGGATTTGTGTGAAATATTTTTGTCCACTCTCCTCGGTTCGCTGGCCATCCAGTGGGCTAAAGGGAGCGTAGTGTGGCTGAAAGAGAAAAAGAGGAAGAGGAAGAAGGATTGCCTTTCAAGGGTTATGAGCCATTAAATCACGGCCAGGAAATCTCAAGGTTCCTCAAGAGTGCTGCACAAGGAATCTTTGGCCCCAAGAAATATTGTTTATGGTTTAAAAGCCTCGCCGATGGATTTATAAAAGAAACATTCATCATGACAGAAAAATGGAAGAAAACATTCCAGAAATAAATACTCACTCTATAGGTATACTTGTCACCTGGACAGCACAATAACAAGTGAATTGGAAGGAAGATCCTTCATCGGTTGGCAACTGGCCTCAGATGGTCCGAGAGGAACTCTAACTCCGGTGAAAAGAAATCAGGAGGTGCATCTGGAAAACCATAAACCAAAGCACTGAACAAATTAGATGCCCCATCAGTTTTGCCACACCATCATTTTGAGGGTAAAACGTCAGAGACTTACAGATTTTATCCCACGTAATATGAATATCTTAAATCAGTCAGTGACGACTGTTTCCAGACTGGGATCATCTGTATTTTCAGGGAACATCTTTGGAGCAACACAACTTTGAGACCCTTACTCTGCCGCTTTTCAAACCTGTCCCGGAGGACCCCACCCCTTTCCCTTCTCGGACACACTCAATTCAGGTCTTGCCGTAAATACCCGATGAGCTGTTTCAGGTGTGTTAGATCAGGGGTTTTCAAAGTGGTGGCCGCCAGGGGGTGCCAGGGGGGCCGCAGCAAGTTGGAAGAAAAAAAGAGAAAAAAAAATTACGTTTTTTTTTGGTAAAAATATTTATATTATTATGAGTATTGTTATGAAATAGCATTATAATAATTTGTCGCATAGCCTATCTGAACATTATACTTGTAATGCTAATCTTTTAGAGATGCACCAATTGATTGGCTGGTGACCAGAAATTGGACGATTTTCATGTGATCGGCGATCGGCCAGTCAGTCTGACATATGCCAATTTTATGCTAAATGGCGCATGATTAACATCGCGCAATATCAGCATCACACGAGCACTTTTCAGACCGCAAGCGGCGCATATTTTTTCGCCGTGCATGTTAATCAATGAGTGCATTCACACCGCGAGCAGGAGCAGTGCGTGAGCGTCGAGCAGGAGCAGCGCGTGAGCAGCAGTGAAGCGGTTTCGGTGCAGAGAGTCTATTTTTGCTGCGCAGCTCAGGCTCAATTAAAGTGAAAGCACACTTTTGATTGACAAAATAAATATGATTTCACACAAAAAGTGGCTAAAATTAATATAATTTGCATGTCTAGTGTGTTTTAACAAGAACTGGAGTAGGCTATGTCAGAAAAGAAAATGAAGACAAACACATTTATAGAAAATGTACCCATTTCAACTTGTCTTAATTATTCAGTTTGGGTAAAACTATATGGTGTTAAATATATATATATAAAAATAGAAAATAAATATTTGTGTGTGCTGTAAAGTGGTTAGAAATTTTTTTATCGGAATCGGCTAAAAATCTGTATCGGCAGGTCAAACTCAATGAAAATTTTAAATCGGTTTATCTCTATAATCTTTCTGATAGGCTGATATCAAACACCATCACATAATCTGATGTTCACCTGGTTTTATTTATTTATTTCTACATTTGCTGTAGTATTGTCGATGGGTTTAATAACACATCCTGCAAAGGGAGGCCTTGGCCAGAACCTAATGGTATTTGGGGGGCCTTGTCATGGAAAAGTTTGGGAACCCCTGTGTTAGATGACTGAGACCAACAAAATGTGAAGTGGAGGGGTTCCTCCAGGACTGGATTGAGGAGCACGGCCTTATCCTGTGCTAAGGGGGATTTGGTTAAAATAGAAACAACTTTTGGTAGCCCAAAGCCCTATTCGCACGGGATTAGTACTATCTGGGCACCACGTGTGATTTAGAAATTACCCCCCCACATCTGAATTTCAGGTGGCGCATTCGCACGGCATAACCGAAGCCTGTGATTTTACTCAAATTTACTGACTTATCTCCCGGATATGACGTCAATAGGCTATTGCTTGGAAACGTCTTGCCGTTATTATAGGTCTAGCTGTATGATACAGTGAGGAAAATACGTATTTGAACACCCTGCTATTTTGCAAGTTCTCCCACTTAGAAATCATGGAGGGGTCTGAAATGGTCATCGTAGGTGCATGTCCACTGTGAGAGACATAATCTAAAAAAAAAAATCCAGAAATCACAATGTATGATTTTTGAACTATTTATTTGTGAGATACAGCTACAAATAAGTATTTGAACACCTGAGAAAATCAATGTTAATATTTGGTACAGTAGCCTTTGTTTGCAATTACAGAGGTCAAACATTTCCTGTAGTTTTTCACCAGGTTTGCACAGACTGCAGGAGGGATTTTGGCCCACTCCTCCACACAGATCTTCTCTAGATCAGTCAGGATTCTGGGCTGTCGCTGAGAAACACGGAGTCTGAGCTCCCTCCAAAGATTCTCTATTGGGTTTAGGTCTGGAGACTGGCTAGGCCACGCCAGAACCTTGATATGGTTCTTACAGAGCCACTCCATGGTTATCCTGGCTGTGTGCTTCGGGTCATTGTCATGTTGGAAGACCCAGCCTCGACCCATCTTCAATGCTCTAACTGAGGGAAGGAGGTTGTTCCCCAAAATCTCGCAATACATGGCCCCGGTCATCCTCTCCTTAATACAGTGCAGTCGCCCTGTCCCATGTGCAGAAAAACACCCCCAAAGCATGATGCTACCACCCCTATGATTCACAGTAGGGATGGTGTTCTTGGGATGGTACTCATCATTCTTCTTCCTCCAAACACGGTTAGTGGAATTATGACCAAAAAGTTCTATTTTGGTCTCATCTGACCACATGACTTTCTCCCATGACTCCTCTGGATCATCCAAATGGTCATTGGCAAACTTAAGACGGGCCTTGGCATGTGCTGGTTTAAGCAGGGGAACCTTCCGTGGCATGCATGATTTCAAACCATGACGTCTTAGTGTATTACCAACAGTAACCTTGGAAACGGTGGTCCCAGCTCTTTTCAGGTCATTGACCAGCTCCTCCCGTGTAGTTCTGGGCTGATTTCTCACCTTTCTTAGGATCATTGAGACCCCACGAGGTGAGATCTTGCATGGAGCCCCAGTCCGAGGGAGATTGACAGTCATGTTTAGCTTCTTCCATTTGCTCCAACAGTGCACCTTTTTTCACCAAGCTGCTTGGCAATTTCCCCGTAGCCCTTTCCAGCCTTGTGGAGGTGTACAATTTTGTCTCTAGTGTTTTTGGACAGCTCTTTGGTCTTGGCCATGTTAGTAGTTGGATTCTTACTGATTGTATGGGGTGGACAGGGGTCTTTATGCAGCGAACGACCTCAAACAGGTGCATCTAATTTAGGATAATAAATGGAGTGGAGGTGGACATTTTAAAGGCAGACTAACAGGTCTTTGAGGGTCAGAATTCTAGCTGATAGACAGGTGTTCAAATACTTATTTGCAGCTGTATCTTACAAATAGTTAAAAAATCATATATTGTGATTTCTGGATTTTTTTTTTTTAGATTATGTCTCTCACAGTGGACATGCACTTACGATGACAATTTCAGACCCCTCCATGATTTCCAAGTGGGAGTACTTGCAAAATAGCAGGGTGTTCAAATACTTATTTTCCTCACTGTATATCATAAACAGAAGAATGATCTTACCGGATGCTGCTATACATGTCATCCATCTCCATCTAACCATTCTTTTTTGTTTTTGCTATTCTGATGATTTTCAGCGTTCTCTTTCTGCAAATTGTGTAGTTAGCGACATGACCCAGCACCCAAAATACTATCAAAACACTCCAACGCCTGCATTCTTCACGAAAGATGGATAAAAAGGCGCACATGAAACATAACCTTGAAAAATTACATATACGATCCCGCCAAATCACAGAGATGACGATTCGCACGGGACTAATATTATCACTCGGTGTTCGGCGAAATATGGTAGGGCATTTGCAGGGGAATTTTTACTTTACAAATTACAGACATGGCCGATTCACACAGGATGAAGATCACAGACAACCTCCGCAATTATTACAAATGACTAGAGGTCAGCAGGTAAGGCTGATCCAGTGCGAATAGGGCTAAACACAGTGTTTCCTATCCCTGTTCCTGGAGGCACACCAACAGAGCACAATCTGAATGTCTCACTTATCTGACCAATCCATTTCAGGTCTTTTAGTGTCTACTAACGACGAGTTGACTCAATTGTGTTTGATTGGGAAGAGTTTGAAAGTGTGTACTGTTGGAGTACCGGGTTGGGAAACACTGGCCAAACTTGATGAATCAGTCTCGGGCCACACAGCCTCAGGTTTTGCAGACCCCTTTGGAGAACCAGTCTGGGCCTTGTTTATAATCTAGTCCTGATTATTTGAAAATCCAAGAAATCAGATTTTCACAGGAATTTCTTAGTTTTTAATCTGAATACTGTATTTAGTACATAGTGTTTGTTTGAAATGTAAAGGATTATCAATGATTATGAGTTTATTTTTTATTTTACTTGTGAGGTCAAGACACATCAAGCCTTCTCGTGTGTGGTATCATGACAGAAGGACTCCGTCAACAAGCAAAAGATCCAATAGCAGTATGTTTTAATAATGAGGGCAATCCAAAATCATAGTCATCCAGGCAGGGGTCAAAATCCACATAAGCAATCCAAAATACAACGAACAGAACAGAACAGAACAGAACAGAACAGAACAGAACAGAAACAGAGTGAAACAAACCTCAGAAGTGGCGACATATAACAAGGACTCCGTAACGAACACTAACACAGACAGGGAATATATACACACAGATCTAACAAGGTGATGGGAACAGCTGAGTGCAATGAACTGTGAGTGACAGACAGAATGCTGGGAAATGAAGTCAAATGTGAAAGACACCGTGAGAATGAGGACCTCTAGTGACAACCCAGGGAAACACAACCAGACACTGTGACAAAGCTATTACGAATCAAGGGGGTAATCCATCGACCGGAAGTTGAAGCCGGCCGCGTGCCGCCATCTTGTAGCAGAACTTCACTTGCGTTAGCATTCCCATTGACTCCCATTCATTTTGGCGTCACTTTGACAGCGAGTAACTTTACATCTGAGGTGTTTAAAGACTCCATTTGTCCATTATTTATTTCTAAAGACACACGACAATGTATAAAGGGCTCCATTACCTTCTATGTTACATTATGGCCCCGTAGAAACAGTTTTTGTAAAAATAGGCTAACGATTGCGTCATAACCACTCGACTCTCTGTCGCACAGTACAGAAATTACCGTACAGACAGGAGGAGAAGCTCGCACGCAATCAATGCATTAACTTAATATGGCGTACTGGCGTTACATTTTAAAATAAATACTATACAAATTACTTACTCCTGCTCAATCACGCCAAAGAACTCTTTGCTCAAGCTCGCCGTCTCTGCAAGATTAACGTTGGCAGTTTTCACGCACAGCTACTAGAAGATTTACATCTGTCAGACAGTTTGCTCACGTCATCAAGTTTAGTTTGAGTCGGTTTGAGTCTGCGCGTCAGGAACGGAAGTGCTAAAAAATTACTAAAAATGGGCTTCAACTGTCTCAACTGAGTTCCAATGAGATGGCTCTGTCCACTTCTTATACTGTCTATGTTACGAATCCATCTGTGTAGAGCGAGATTGGTGTGAAAATGGCTTTTCTAGTTTCCCTTTTTTAATGATGAATACAGAAGACTGCCCCCTGCTGGTATGGAGAGTCATTTCCTCTCTTGCAGGGGCAGAATGTACTAGTTGGCTGTGTTCAGTCGCGCACAGTCGGATTTCATCACTGATGTTGTTTTGGTGTGTCTAGGTAATTACTTTTTGAATCTTAAAAAATGTTTACTATTAGGGCTGTCAAAATGGCTGAAAAACGAAAATTCTAATTTTATACCTAAATATTATATAATATTAGAATTTTATGAAAAGCAATGAAATAACATGAAAGTCTGTACAAAAAAAATGCATATAATAATTCCATAAATTGCATAAACAATTATGAACAAAACCGCATCTTGAGATTCAGTGGATTTGGAAATAGACCTACAAAGCGTTGAGACTCGAGTGCAAACTCTGTGTAGACTTCAATGTCAAAGATCTTCTCTGCATTGAGCTTCTCTATTTCTGCAATGTTTTGAATGAACAACGCAATGCCACTTTAAGTGGGTTCAACTGGATAGGCTGACAAAAACTTAAAAAACGCAACTACTCTTTTATCACTAGTCTGCCTGATGCCAGTGTTGGGGAATGTTACTTTGGAAAGTTATGCATTTCAGTATTGCATAGCTCCCTTAAAAAGTAACTAATTGCATTACTTAGTTACTTTTTAAGAAAAGTAATGTTATGTTACTTTTGTGTTCCTTTTTCTCAGCTGGGCTGGGCTTCTTTTTTTATAATAGAAAAGTTTATTTTTGGGCAAATGTAAAGGCCCTTTAACACCAAAATCGAAATAATAAGTGCAAATTCACACCTGTACAGCAGAGGGCGCCGCTCAAGCAAACCTTTCAGCTGGATTGCAGAAGAATAGATGCAGTAGAAGAACGTATAACACTTCACCAAAAAATTCTCAGCTTCAAAGCAGCTTTACAGTGATAATAGGAAATTAAAGTATCAGAGATTGTTTTGGCTTTACAGCAGCTCTAGAATAAAGTTATTGCCAATAAGTTTTGATTGATTCACTTCTGTTGCAAAGATTAGTTATTAACTTAGGGGCCGCTAACACGACACCACTCTAACAGAAAACCCTTAACGCGCTCCGGCCAATCATTCGCACAACAACAGTGCCTGGTGCTCGAGAACGCAAACCTCGAAATAGGTTCCAAGGTGCAAGCGTTGAAATTTTTTTTGTGAAAAACGTTATCATCTCTGTGTAAACTTCAAAAACGCAAATCTGTGAAAACGCTGACGGCGTACACATGCGCATCACGCGCTCAGTCTATAGGTATGTGTGTTTGAATATATACTGTATGTGCGCAGGCGATTAGTCTCTCTTTACATATTGACCTTACCAAATTACTTGTCTGGCCTTAAAAATTCATAATACAGAATTTTTGGTTGCTTCTGCGTATCCATGTGAAATTATTTTGACAGCGATTTATCTGTACAGAGGTAAAGGGAGGGAGGCCTTCACAGGGAGTGACTAGTGGACACTAGTGCACTGTGTTGTGTTCGCGTCCAGGCGCAGGTCCTTCATCAGATCTGGATACGGCCTGGATCCGGCGGACTGCGGTAAACCTTGGGATAAACAGAGACTAATATTAGTGTAGACGCCATTCTTCTTATGATGTAACGAGTACATCGGGATTAATGGGAAGTGTTCCCAGTTCTGCCTGATCTAAACTTTGCAGCCTAACATTGAATTATAGAAGTCTATAAAGTGTTATGTGTATGCTAGGTCAAAGCAGCAAGTACATAAGTGCATAAAAATTATTTAATTTTATTGTTTTATATGTTTTATTAAACATATTTAAATAATAGGTTTGCGTGGTATTCTGATTTTGCATTTCACCAATTATATTGATTTTGAGGAATACTGAATCTTGTTTTGTGAGATGAGATGAGTAAGTGCATGCTCACATTTAGTCTTGAACTACAATAAGCATCATGTTTACACACACACACACACACACAGACACACACACAGACACACACACACAATGCCTCTGCACTTCGATTTGTCTCAACATGGGGACAAGTGAGCTGTCAGTCAATAAATGGCAAAACAAAGTAACTTGCGTTACTTATTTGAAAAAGTAACTGATCTTTTGTTGTAAATTTAAAAATAATGCGTTACTTTATTAGTTACTTGAAAAAGTAATTTAATTACTTAACTCGAGTTACTTGTAATGCGTTACCCCCCAACACTGCCTGACCTAAAACTCGAATGCATCGTTTTTGAATTTGAATGTGGATTTTTATGTTAAATTAGATTACATTTAAAAATTTGAATTTGAATTTGGCAGCTCTAGTCACAATGGAGTCCGGACTGTTGTTGTATGGAAAAGGGAAGCATGAAAATGTTTCTTGTGATAACGACTGATGAGCCTGACGTCCAAATGGGAATTTAAATTCTAATCAGCAATGTCTGGTGTTTGATAATGGGGCATTCTTAAGGGATAAGGGTGACATTGTTGAACCCTGAGCTTGACCTTCCAGGAAAGAGGGTTTATTATTTAGCTAAAGTTCCACATGTAAATGAATAAAAGTACAAAGTAGAGCTCCATGCCATTATACAAGTCTATAAGGAAAAAATTAGCACATCAGACCTCAGAAAAGAGTGCAATGGAAAGAAAAAAGCGTGAGGATTGAGGAGGTGGAGTAGAGCGCGCAGACAGATGGCTGTGTAAGTGAGAGAGACAGAGAGGGAGAGAGACAGAGATATTGCCAGCGCTGGGCTTTGGGGGGTGGGACGGGCAGCAGGCAGATGTGTGTGTGATGGATGGTCCGGCCAGGCAAGGCCGCAGATAAGAGTGCAAACAAACTCGGTAATAAATGAACCGGCCCGAGCGGCGGTATTGAGGCTGGCTCTTCACGCCGTGATGCATGCCGAGGGGAGCCGCCGGCAATTTGTAATGGAGAAATGAGGGAGCTGTCAGAGGAATGAAGAGACAACACTCGGGAGAGGAGGAACAGGACGGGCCGGCGGGGGCCGGGGCCGCGCTGTGTGTCCGCTCACCAGGGGGGTAATCAGGGCTACACGGGACGCTAATTCACCCCATAATTAGACTGGCTGTCACACCGCGTGTGTGTGTGTGTGTGTGTGTGTGTGTGTGTGTGTGTGTGTGTGGAGACCTGCAGAAGACGCAGAGGAGCTTCCACATGTCTTCGTATCTTCAGAAAAGAGGGTTAGATCACTGGCCTGGATGTTTAAATTGAAGTGTAGTGTCAGAGATAGCAGACGGGACGCCCGACAGCTCCTCATCTGGATTACCAGGCCATGATATTTGGATTTACTTATCATGAGCCTAAAAGCTGCAACATGAGTAATACATACAAAAGTGCACATACGTTTTCACAGTCCCTGCAGAAATTGCATCATTTTTTATAGAATAAGAGAGATACATTTTACAGCACTAATGAAAGTAATTATCAACAGATTTTTGCAAATTATATTGACTTAAGGTGCGATCACATTTTCCATTGTGCGTCACGTTTTCTAAATCCAGCCATTTCAATAGGAATGAAAGCTGAATATTTTGCTGAAAAAAACCAACACGTTGAACTCTTTCCCTGCCAGTGTTTAAAAACAAATAAGTTGCCAGCCACCGCCAGCATTTTTGATCATTTTCACCAAAACATTTTCATGGCCTCCAGGATATTTTGTTGTATGAATATCTGAACATGCAATATATCAAAAGAAAGAACAGCCTCTGCATTTACTCAAACAAAAAACATTTTATTCTACCTTCATTCTTTTTTGTATCAACACTTGAATGTGGGTAAGTAATCTACATATTAAACGAAAATCTGAGTAAATCGCATTTTTGTCAAAGACTCCGTCTGGATGGGATTCAGAACGATGATCAAACACAGATGGAGTAGATCGAGTCCGTCAACACACACAAACACAGATGGAGTAGATCGAGTCCGTCAACACACACAAACAGAGACGGAGTCGAGTCCGTCAACACACACAAACACAGATGGAGTAGATCGAGTCCGTCAACACACACAAACACGGATGGAGTAGATCGAGTCCGTCAACACACACAAACAGAGACGGAGTCGAGTCCGTCAACACACACAAACACAGATGGAGTAGATCGAGTCCGTCAACACACACAAACAGAGACGGAGTCGAGTCCGTCAACACACACAAACACAGATGGAGTAGATCAAGTCCGTCAACACACACAAACACAGATGGAGTAGATCGAGTCCGTCAACACACACAAACACAGATGGAGTAGATCGAGTCCGTCAACACACACAAACAGAGACGGAGTCGAGTCCGTCAACACACACAAACACAGATGGAGTAGATCGAGTCCGTCAACACACACAAACAGAGACGGAGTCGAGTCCGTCAACACACACAAACACAGATGGAGTAGATCGAGTCCATCAACACACACAAACAGAGACGGAGTCGAGTCCGTCAACACACACAAACACAGATGGAGTAGATCAAGTCCGTCAACACACACAAACACAGATGGAGTAGATCGAGTCCATCAACACACACAAACACAGATGGAGTAGATCAAGTCCGTCAACACACACAAACACAGATGGAGTAGATCAAGTCCGTCAACACACACAAACACAGATGGAGTAGATCGAGTCCGTCAACACACACAAACACAGATGGAGTAGATCAAGTCCGTCAACACACACAAACACAGATGGAGTAGATTGAGTCCATCAACACACACAAACACAGATGGAGTAGATCAAGTCCGTCAACACACACAAACACAGATGGAGTAGATCAAGTCCGTCAACACACACAAACACAGATGGAGTAGATCGAGTCCGTCAACACACACAAACACAGATGGAGTAGATCGAGTCCGTCAACACACACAAACACAGATGGAGTAGATCAAGTCCGTCAACACACACAAACACAGATGGAGTAGATTGAGTCCATCAACACACACAAACACAGATGGAGTAGATCGAGTCCGTCAACACACACAAACACAGATGGAGTAGATCAAGTCCGTCAACACACACAAACACAGATGGAGTAGATAGGGTCCGTCAACACACACAAACACAGATGGAGTAGATCGAGTCCGTCAACACACACAAACACAGATGGAGTCGAGTCCGTCAACACACACAAACACAGATGGAGTCGAGTCCGTCAACACACACAAACACAGATGGAGTAGATTGAGTCCGTCAACACACACAAACACAGATGGAGTAGATTGAGTCCGTCAACACACACAAACACAGATGGAGTAGATTGAGTCCATCAACACACACAAACACAGATGGAGTAGATTGAGTCCGTCAACACACACAAACACAGATGGAGTCGAGTCCGTCAACACACACAAACACAGATGGAGTAGATTGAGTCCGTCAACACACACAAACACAGATGGAGTAGATCGAGTCCGTCAACACACACAAACACAGATGGAGTCGAGTCCGTCAACACACACAAACACAGATGGAGTAGATTGAGTCCGTCAACACACACAAACACAGATGGAGTAGATCGAGTCCGTCAACACACACAAACACAGACGGAGTAGATCGAGTCCATCAACACACACAAACACAGATGGAGTAGATCAAGTCCGTCAACACACACAAACACGGATGGAGTAGATCATGTCCGTCAACACACACAAACACAGACGGAGTAGATCGAGTCCATCAACACACACAAACACAGATGGAGTAGATCGAGTCCATCAACACACACAAACACAGATGGAGTAGATCAAGTCCGTCAACACACACAAACACAGATGGAGTAGATCAAGTCCGTCAACACACACAAACACAGATGGAGTAGATCAAGTCCGTCAACACACACAAACACAGATGGAGTAGATAGGGTCCGTCAACACACACAAACACAGATGGAGTAGATCGAGTCCGTCAACACACACAAACACAGATGGAGTAGATCATGTCCGTCAACACACACAAACACGGATGGAGTAGATCGAGTCCGTCAACACACACAAACACAGATGGAGTCGAGTCCGTCAACACTCACAAACACAGATGGAGTCGAGTCCGTCAACACACACAAACACAGATGGAGTAGATTGAGTCCGTCAACACACACAAACACAGATGGAGTAGATCGAGTCCGTCAACACACACAAACACAGATGGAGTAGATTGAGTCCGTCAACACACACAAACACAGATGGAGTAGATCGAGTCCGTCAACACACACAAACACAGATGGAGTAGATCATGTCCGTCAACACACACAAACACGGATGGAGTAGATCATGTCCGTCAACACACACAAACACAGATGGAGTAGATCGAGTCCATCAACACACACAAACACAGATGGAGTAGATCAAGTCCGTCAACACACACAAACACGGATGGAGTAGATCATGTCCGTCAACACACACAAACACAGATGGAGTAGATCGAGTCCATCAACACACACAAACACAGATGGAGTAGATCATGTCCATCAACACACACAAACACAGATGGAGTAGATCAAGTCCGTCAACACACACAAACACAGATGGAGTAGATCAAGTCCGTCAACACACACAAACACAGATGGAGTAGATCAAGTCCGTCAACACACACAAACACAGATGGAGTAGATAGGGTCCGTCAACACACACAAACACAGATGGAGTAGATCGAGTCCGTCAACACACACAAACACAGACGGAGTAGATCGAGTCCATCAACACACACAAACACAGATGGAGTAGATCAAGTCCGTCAACACACACAAACACAGATGGAGTAGATCAAGTCCGTCAACACACACAAACACAGATGGAGTAGATCGAGTCCGTCAACACACACAAACACAGATGGAGTAGATCGAGTCCGTCAACACACACAAACACAGATGGAGTAGATCAAGTCCGTCAACACACACAAACACAGATGGAGTAGATTGAGTCCATCAACACACACAAACACAGATGGAGTAGATCGAGTCCGTCAACACACACAAACACAGATGGAGTAGATCAAGTCCGTCAACACACACAAACACAGATGGAGTAGATAGGGTCCGTCAACACACACAAACACAGATGGAGTAGATCGAGTCCGTCAACACACACAAACACAGATGGAGTCGAGTCCGTCAACACACACAAACACAGATGGAGTCGAGTCCGTCAACACACACAAACACAGATGGAGTAGATTGAGTCCGTCAACACACACAAACACAGATGGAGTAGATTGAGTCCGTCAACACACACAAACACAGATGGAGTCGAGTCCGTCAACACACACAAACACAGATGGAGTAGATTGAGTCCGTCAACACACACAAACACAGATGGAGTAGATCGAGTCCGTCAACACACACAAACACAGATGGAGTCGAGTCCGTCAACACACACAAACACAGATGGAGTAGATTGAGTCCGTCAACACACACAAACACAGATGGAGTAGATCGAGTCCGTCAACACACACAAACACAGACGGAGTAGATCGAGTCCATCAACACACACAAACACAGATGGAGTAGATCAAGTCCGTCAACACACACAAACACGGATGGAGTAGATCATGTCCGTCAACACACACAAACACAGACGGAGTAGATCGAGTCCATCAACACACACAAACACAGATGGAGTAGATCGAGTCCATCAACACACACAAACACAGATGGAGTAGATCAAGTCCGTCAACACACACAAACACAGATGGAGTAGATCAAGTCCGTCAACACACACAAACACAGATGGAGTAGATCAAGTCCGTCAACACACACAAACACAGATGGAGTAGATAGGGTCCGTCAACACACACAAACACAGATGGAGTAGATCGAGTCCGTCAACACACACAAACACAGATGGAGTAGATCATGTCCGTCAACACACACAAACACGGATGGAGTAGATCGAGTCCGTCAACACACACAAACACAGATGGAGTCGAGTCCGTCAACACTCACAAACACAGATGGAGTCGAGTCCGTCAACACACACAAACACAGATGGAGTAGATTGAGTCCGTCAACACACACAAACACAGATGGAGTAGATCGAGTCCGTCAACACACACAAACACAGATGGAGTAGATTGAGTCCGTCAACACACACAAACACAGATGGAGTAGATCGAGTCCGTCAACACACACAAACACAGATGGAGTAGATCATGTCCGTCAACACACACAAACACGGATGGAGTAGATCATGTCCGTCAACACACACAAACACAGATGGAGTAGATCGAGTCCATCAACACACACAAACACAGATGGAGTAGATCAAGTCCGTCAACACACACAAACACGGATGGAGTAGATCATGTCCGTCAACACACACAAACACAGATGGAGTAGATCGAGTCCATCAACACACACAAACACAGATGGAGTAGATCATGTCCATCAACACACACAAACACAGATGGAGTAGATCAAGTCCGTCAACACACACAAACACAGATGGAGTAGATCAAGTCCGTCAACACACACAAACACAGATGGAGTAGATCAAGTCCGTCAACACACACAAACACAGATGGAGTAGATAGGGTCCGTCAACACACACAAACACAGATGGAGTAGATCGAGTCCGTCAACACACACAAACACAGACGGAGTAGATCGAGTCCATCAACACACACAAACACAGATGGAGTAGATCAAGTCCGTCAACACACACAAACACGGATGGAGTAGATCATGTCCGTCAACACACACAAACACAGACGGAGTAGATCGAGTCCATCAACACACACAAACACAGATGGAGTAGATCGAGTCCATCAACACACACAAACACAGATGGAGTAGATCAAGTCCGTCAACACACACAAACACAGATGGAGTAGATCAAGTCCGTCAACACACACAAACACAGATGGAGTAGATCAAGTCCGTCAACACACACAAACACAGATGGAGTAGATAGGGTCCGTCAACACACACAAACACAGATGGAGTAGATCGAGTCCGTCAACACACACAAACACAGATGGAGTAGATCATGTCCGTCAACACACACAAACACGGATGGAGTAGATCGAGTCCGTCAACACACACAAACACAGATGGAGTCGAGTCCGTCAACACTCACAAACACAGATGGAGTCGAGTCCGTCAACACACACAAACACAGATGGAGTAGATTGAGTCCGTCAACACACACAAACACAGATGGAGTAGATCGAGTCCGTCAACACACACAAACACAGATGGAGTAGATTGAGTCCGTCAACACACACAAACACAGATGGAGTAGATCGAGTCCGTCAACACACACAAACACAGATGGAGTAGATCATGTCCGTCAACACACACAAACACGGATGGAGTAGATCATGTCCGTCAACACACACAAACACAGATGGAGTAGATCGAGTCCATCAACACACACAAACACAGATGGAGTAGATCAAGTCCGTCAACACACACAAACACGGATGGAGTAGATCATGTCCGTCAACACACACAAACACAGATGGAGTAGATCGAGTCCATCAACACACACAAACACAGATGGAGTAGATCATGTCCATCAACACACACAAACACAGATGGAGTAGATCAAGTCCGTCAACACACACAAACACAGATGGAGTAGATCAAGTCCGTCAACACACACAAACACAGATGGAGTAGATCAAGTCCGTCAACACACACAAACACAGATGGAGTAGATAGGGTCCGTCAACACACACAAACACAGATGGAGTAGATCGAGTCCGTCAACACACACAAACACAGATGGAGTAGATCATGTCCGTCAACACACACAAAGCTTCACAGTCCTCTAGCTTGTCCCGGGACGACGTTTCATAGGGCAACGTTAGGCAGTTTTGATTTATATGCTATTCAATGTATCACGTTTGCTTACTTCAGCATAAGCAAATTATAATGCTTGTTTCTTCTTCTTCTTCTCCTGTGTTTTGATCAGGAGATTCAGTGCTCTTTCAGAGATCTGCAATAGCGCCCCCTACTGCATAGTAGTGAAAACATGGATTGCCGTAAAGTTCAGTCAATGGCGGGGAAAGAGTTAACATGTGTTGCCTCTTCAAGCTGTCACGTCTGATTGTAGTCTATGTGTGTGAATAAATGAATGAATTTGAAATTATTAAATGAATTTGTCTTGTAAAATGTTTGTCAAATAGCTTAAAGGGATAGTTCACCCAAAAATGAAAATGCTGTCAGTAATTCCTCACCCTCAAGTTCAAGTTCAAGTTCAAGGAGTCTTTATTAACCCCGAGGGGTAATTTGTTGTGCAGCAGCATGTGACATAAATAACACACGGATTATACAAAACAACAGCCACACAACCAGTAAAAACACACCTAGATAAATACAACTACACAGAAATCTACAACTCACATTGACTTATTACAAAGACCTATAGCAGAAGGGACAAAAGAATTTTTATGTCTATTTGTCTTGCATTTAGGTAAACTGAATCTGCGGCCCGACGGCAATAAAATGAAGCAACTGTTCAAGGGGTGACTAGGGTCGGCCAGTACTGACTGTGCCTTCTTAAGGGTCCTTGTCTCATAGATCAGGTTCAGGTCGGTCAAATGGTTGTTGGAAATTTTGCCACACACTTTAACTAAATATTGCAACCTATTTCTGTTTTTAAGCGTGAGGGACCCAAACCAACTCACAAGGGCAAAGGAAAGAATAGATTCAATAAAAGAACAATAAAACATCCTCATAAAAGTCTTATCGACATTAAAATTGCGAAGTTTACGATAAAAAAACATACGTTGATGTGATTTCTTACAGACAGCGTCAACTTGTGGCTCAAAGGTGAGTTTGTCATCAATAATAATGCCAAGGTATTTATATTGCTTCACCACTTCGATAGCTTGGTCATTAATTAGAGTAGAAGAGAGGGCGTGAAGGTTCGTACTAAAATTGATCAGCATTTCTTTAGTTTTTGTCTCATTAATCTTAATGAAAGACGATTTACACCACTCTATAAAATCATTTAAAATAGCGTCATACTCAAGGTCATTATGCGTCAGCAATGACACTATTACCGAGTCATCGGCAAACTTAATGATATGACGCCCGGTATGCTGGCTTTAGCATGCGTTTGTGTATAAAATAAATAAGATCGCGGAGAGGACGCAGCCCTGGGGAGAGCCGGTGGAGGAAAGAAGAACGCGTTGAGACCTGTTAGTTAAAAAATTCATCAACCAACAGATAAGACAAGGATCTATATTAAATGTACTTTCCAAAATCCCAGCTAGAATATGTGGTTGGATACAATTAAAAGCTGAAGAGAAGTCGATAAAAAGCAGCCGAACAAAGCTCTTTGCATTCTCGAGATGGGTATGAATTAAGTTCAAAAGAGTACAGGCTGCATCTTCCACACCCCGGTTCGGCCTATAGGCAAATTGTAACGGATCCAGTAGATCTTGGACACAGTTCAAGAGTTCGTCCTTCACGATCTTCTCTAATATTTTCATAGTGAGTGACGTTAACGCCACAGGCCTGAAGTCGTTAAGGGACACTGGAGCTTTAATTTTAGGCACCGGAACAATAATAGAATCTTTCCAGATGCGAGGAACGGTGTGAAGATGCAAGGACATTTTAAAAATAAAACAGAAAATGTCTGCCAGCTGTTCAGCGCAGTACTTCAATATACGACCTCCAATGCCATCAGGGCCGGGACTTTTTCTTTCACTTGTACCTCTAAAGAGTGTCAGAACCTTATTTCTATCAACCTGGACTTTACACTGCCCGGGGACAACATTATTAAAAGCTGACAGCTCCTCACTAAAATCATAAAGATCAAAGCGGTTATAAAAAGTGTTCAGTTCATTAGAGAGGGCAAGATCAGACATACCGTTTATAGAAATCGGACACTTCTTAGGCTGCATCCCCATCATGGCTTTCACACCGTCCCATGCAGGACGTGAGTTGCCTGTGCTCAGCATGTTCTCGACTCTGTCTTTATAATTAAGTTTTGCAAGCTTAAGTTCCCTTTTAACTTGTTTTTGAAGTACTCTATATTGAGTCATATCACCTTGGTTAAAACTAATATTTCGTTGATTAATTATGCTTTTAACGGATTTAGAAACCCATGGTTTATTATTTGGGTATAAAGAAATGGATTTACGAGGGATAACTAAGTCCTCGCAAAAGGTAATGTATGCAGAAACAGTCTCTGTGAGCTCATCAATGTCCTTACATTCATTTTTGAATATATCCCAGTCAGTGCAACCGTAGCATTCCTGTAGACACTGGATCGAGTCTTCTGACCAAACCGGAACCAATTTTCGTTCCGGCTTGTTTCTCTTCAGTACCGGTTTGTAGGACGGAACCAAATAAACAGAGTTATGGTCAGATGTGCCAAGTGGAGCTCTACTGTAGGATTTATAAGCACCTTTGACCGATCCATAACAGAGGTCCAGGCTTCTGGACCGTCGGGTTGCGCAAGTAACATATTGGTAAAAGTTACACAGGGACTTCCCTGGTTTACAGTTGTTAAAATCGCCCATGATAAAGTTTGGTGCTTCAGGTGAAATCCCCTGAAGCCGCTGCACACATTTCACCATAGCTCGAGTTGCTAAATCCGCATTAGCCTTCGGGTGAATGTAGACAAGTGTGACGAATATCTGTGGGAATTCCCTGGGCAGATAAAAGGGGCGTAAAGACACAGACAAAAGTTCAATATCGGAAGTACACAGTGTTTCTCTGACAATCACCGTATTGCACCCTCATGTTGTTCCAACCCCGTAAGACTTTCGTTCATCTTCGGAACACGAATTAAGATATTTGTGATTAAATCTGAGAGCTGGATCACTCCTCCATAGGCTTCTGAAGGACTGAAACTTGTTCCCCCGAAAAGTTATTAAAGACATCGTTAAAATAGTCCAAGTGACTACAGTGGCTCAATCTTCAGTTTATCAAACGGCGAGAATACTTTTTGTGCGCAAAAAAACCTAAAATATCGACTTTATTCAACTATTCATTTCCATCTCTGTCGGCCTCGACGCATCGTTTCTGTGTTATACTTCACACGCATCATCACACACATGACCAGCGTCGGCCAATAGTGAGCCTGCGTGTGACGTAGCCCTACGCTGTCACACTACGCTATCACACTACGCCATCACACTACGCCATCACACTACGCCATCACACTACGCCGTCACACTACGCCGTCACACTACGCCATCACACTACGCTTCCACACTACGCTATCACACTACGCTATCACACTACGCTACCACACTACGCTATCACACTACGCTACCACACTACGCTATCACACTACGCTATCACACTACGCTATCACACTACGCTACCACACTACGCTATCACACTACGCTACCACACTACGCTATCACACTACGCTACCACACTACGCTATCACACTACGCTACCACACTACGCTATCACACTACGCTATCACACTACGCTATCACACTACGCTACCACACTACGCTACCACACTACGCTTCCACACTACGCTATCACACTACGCTATCACACTACGCTACCACACTACGCTATCACACTACGCCATCACACTACGCCACCACACTACGCCATCACACTACGCTACCACACTACGCCATCACACTACGCCATCACACTACGCCATCACACTACGCCATCACACTACGCCATCACACTACGCCATCACACTACGCCATCACACTACGCCACCACACTACGCCATCACACTACGCCACCACACTACGCCATCACACTACGCTACCACACTACGCTATCACACTACGCTATCACACTACGCTATCACACTACGCTACCACACTACGCTATCACACTACGCTACCACACTACGCTATCACACTACGCTGCCACACTACGCTATCACACTACGCTACCACACTACGCTATCACACTACGCTGCCACACTACGCTATCACACTACGCTACCACACTACGCTATCACACTACGCTACCACACTACGCTACCACACTACGCTGTCACACTACGCTACCACACTACGCTATCACACTACGTTAACTGATGAGGCCCACAGAGATAGAAACGAATAGTTGAAATAAAGTCGTTATTTTTGTTTGTTTTTGCGCACAAAAAGTATTCTCGTCGCTTGATAAACTGAAGATTGAGCCACTGTAGTCACTTGGACTATTTTTACGATGTCTTTAATAATTTTTCGGGGGAACAAGTTTCAAGCCTATGGAGGAGTGATCCAGCTCTCCGATTTAATCACAAATATCTTAATTCGTGTTCCGAAGATGAACGAAAGTCTTACGGGGTTGGAACAACATGAGGGAGAGGAATTACTGACAGAATTATCATTTTTGGGTGAACTAACCCTTTAATCTTATCCTACAAGGTGTATGTGAATAGATTAACTTTTTTTTATTAATATAAGTTCAAACTAGTTTTGCCATTTGATATACTGTATGTCTCTGTGTGTTTATTTCAAATGCTTTTTTATTGGTGGACTTCATGTTTCAACTTCACAATATCTTGAGTTCAGTGGCTGGAAGAAGAACAACTAAAGACTGTTAACACTGAAAATACTTTAAAAAGAGTTTTCATTCAGAGAGCTGAGGGGAAGTGTGACCTATTCCCTCCTCGTCTGTCACTGTCAAAGGCTTCGACAAGAACTCAGAGGTGGTAATTTATTAGCAGTGCCTGTGAACAAGAGCCATCGCACTTAAATCCCTTGGTAAGTGCTGTCAAAATCAGACACATGGCAGTGGCGTTCACGTGAACGCCAAACAGAAAACATTTGGACTGGAGTGTCATCAGCTGGGAGGCTGGGTATTTCAATACACTGTGGGATGTTTATTCAGATATACAGTCTCAAAATTAAAATCACCCTCTTCTTATCCAGAACCATTTTCACTGTAGTGCATTTGAGTTGCCGATGTAATTCGCTTAGATTAAAAAAAGTTGTTGATGTTACATTATAGGTTCTTCAAATATTGCCTTACTATTATATTAAGTCTAAATGAAGTTAATATAAAGTCTGATGCTTCTCAGAATTATATGTATCTATACAAAATACAAATATAATGCAATAAGGGTACGTTTTCACTAAAACTGAAAATGTCTTTACATTTTTTGTAAAGTTTGGTGTACAGACTTCAACATTGTCAGAACGATCCTGTTCACACGGATCCGCGAAAGTGGCTAAAAACACTGTATATTCATGCCAGGCCAGTGGTTGGCGATGTCACTTTGTACACACACACTATGTGCCTCTGCACGTATGTAAAGGATGCGTCTACGCTGGTCGTAGTAGTGGTGCTTTGCTGGAGAAGTGATAATAAACTCTTCCCGTAGTCCACCATTGTTGTTTTGGTGGTCAAGTCCTCGCGCATGCCTGCAGACTGAACACATAATTCGCATGCGCATGACGTCTTTCTTTCTACAAATTGGTGTTTTTTTATAGTTAACGTGGAGACGATAACGGTATCATTTTCAAAAACGTGCACTTTGTTCGTTTTCAAAAACTTAAAAGTTAGTATTTTCAGGCCCCCAACACGTGTTGTCGTGTAATCGAACGGGCAAAAGGCATAAAGACTGTTTTTTACTCCTGAGAGTGAACTGGTCAACATCTGACCAATACAGTTTTCTTTTGCGTTCCGATCAGTGTATTAATTCTAGTTATCAACAGAAGGACACCAAAGTCCTTGACACCAACCGATCTCATGAGAAAACCTAACTATTACAAAAAAAAGAAAGTAAGCGTGAAAGTCCACCCTAAACCTAACCCTCAGTGGGACATAAGAAAATTGAATGAAAATGTACAAATTAGATCTTACAAATTCATATAAATTAGACACCAATTTACAAAACGTAAACAAACTGCCATAAGATTGTGTTGGTAAAACTCTTTATTGTTGTATAGAAAAAAATGCAAGTTGGAAACCAAACCATTCCTACAAGTACTTTAGCTGTATTATTTCCCCATCAGAACTGCTGTTTTGTAGACCCAGCTCTTCTATGTTGTGCTAGAAGTTCATAGAGATGACACTGCCACTGTTAGTATACAGTATGAATGGTTTGTCAAATGTTCATGTCACACACTGTTAGATCAATCATGGCAGGATTAATGTTGTCTGGTTGTCTCAGTCAAGGCTGTTCTTGATCTACCCTTGACACACCTTGTTTTCCTTACGTTTGTCTGTCTGTCAGACACAAGAATGAATTCCCTACTGCATGACAGATATATATTTCAAGAAGTTCACTCTTACACTTAAAAATGTAAACATAATGTTGCACTTTCTACCATTTTATTACACACTAAACATCAATATCTTTACTGCCGGAAGCAAAGCTCAAGCCGGCGGTTGGGGTTTAAGCTCTATCTTACCTTAATGAGGTGTATAGAAGACATTTTGTACATCATTTATTTTTAAGACTCTACGTTCTTTCAGTAATTGAATGAATTTCCGAAGTTGTGCAGTGTTGGAGAGTATCTATTCATCTCTTGATATAATATCTGGTTTATAATCCCTGGTGCAGGACCTCTTGGAAATACACAAGCTGTGACGTAAACGAGTAATATCCGTCAGTTTCACCATTCTATAAAAAGGCATTGGTAACACCTACTGTTGCATGGCTGTCAAAGGAGACAAATGTAGCCAGAAATAGGGTAGTTATGTTATATAAAAATGTACCAGCAGAGACTAACTGGGTCATGATAACCAGGCAAATTTTGATCTCTTGTTTATAACGAATCAGTTCTTTCAAGCGGTTAATATAGATGAACTTGTCCAAAAATAGATTTGCTTATTCATATGATTCACTCCATAGTGTTCCCAAGAGACCCTATGCATCATTTTACTTGTTCTTTTTTTACATTTTTTTTAGGGATATAAACATTTAATAGAAATAAATATATAAATAGCTGAAATATGCTTCAACCATTGAAAATACCTGCTGGTCTGTCAGTAGTTGAAGTATAGTCTTCAGCTGTGAGAAGCTCTACAGCCACCCAGAAATCTGCAGTGGGTCTTGACTTACAACAGCGACAAAATGTTACCGTCCCGCTGCTGTTGTTGCTGCGCTGTTGTCACGTCTTGAACACGAGGCTAGCTGAGGCTGGGGTGGAGAAGAAAAATTAGGGCCTACACCTGCAGCGGCGTAATTAATGCCATTGTCACCTTCCAAAAATAAATCAGAACCTCAACAAGACTTTCCTGTTTAGGGTCAAAATCTCCTCCCGCTGTATTAAAATTAATCACCTTCCCTGCTGTTGCCGTGGAATGAAGAAGAAAAAACCCCCGGCTCCTGCATTTCTCCGTTCAGTAGTAAAAATAAACAACAAACACGACACACCGCCACGTAGAAGGTGGATTAATTAGCTATTCCTGCGCCGTTAGTGAAAAAGAATGAAATTCCAAAGCAGATCTGCATTGATAAATTGGTAAACCTTTAGAATTCATTTGTCATGTGGGGAGTGTGTGTTTGTATTTTTGAAAGGTTAGGGGTTGCCTTGGGACGAAGATTGGTGCAGTAGATGGGATGATTTTTGTTGTTTTTAGCAATGTTAAGTCATGGGATGATCTAAAGCATCAATGATGATTACTAATTTTTTTAGATGAAACTCCATATGTAGTCATTGAGTTTTCTAAATACATGCTATGCATTATGAAGTCACGTTTTAGTACCGTACGTGCACTTTCCATTCTCTTAAATCTCTCATCCTGGTTCGATGATTGATTATATAAGCACCCCGACTGTATATTATTTTTTTCCCCTCTAATGTTCAGAGCCTAACAGGCCCACGAATATTTTGTGATCGCCACCACTGGGCTGCTTGCTCGATTAGTCAGTTTCTGTGTTTCAGGCCAAACAATTAGAAAGCCATTTATTTTCACATTTCAAAGTGATGAGCCCCAAACACGCTTTTATAGATCTTCTTCTCCTCAATTGTGTCTATTTGCATAATGGGATAGAATAGCTCTGAAATGTGGCCCTGTGGGACTCACTGAAGATTGAGACACGAGATACCAGCCGCCGCCTCATATTTATGTCTGTTTTGGGGAAAATTAATGGTGCATTTTCACATTGTATAATGTTATTTAATGGTGCAATTCATCTAATAAAAAGAGAACATTTTTGTAACATTTATGTTTTTTGCTTTTTACATACGAGGAGGCCCAGCGGGCTTGTGTAAATATTTCCCTCTGTGTGGCTGCAGTTTCTGTGCTGCAGGCTGTTTTTATGCATCATGATGGATGATTGTGCTTTTCTCTATTCTTTGCCCAATAAGTTGCAGCCCAAATTGGTGTTTTGAAAGGAAAAGATCTAAACAAAGCATTAACATCCACTGATACTGAATTAGGGCTTGATTTAACTTAAAGCAAAAAAAATTTACAGATAATTTCTTTTTATTTTTGTAATCTTTTTATTGTCATTTTGTTTGTGACAAACAAAGTTTTTGATGCTCTATGCAGTTACGAATTATGAAAAATAGCTCATATTTGAAATAATTAAAATGATTAATTGAGTAAAATTTAATTAATCAAAGGGGATTTTTATACTGTGATATTTAGATATTATAGAATTTTTGACATTTAGATATTTGTCTAAATGTTTTTGCAGCAGCAAATGAAAAAAGCAGGATTTAAGTGCAGCAGTAATTTATAAAGCCCAAAAATCGAAATAACAAAATATTCTGGATTCTTGAAACTCTCAACACACGAACAGAACAACCACAATAAAACTGTCAAGCACAGACAATCAAGGCTGCAAACTGAGGGATATAAATACAAAGGATAATCAATGAAAGGAAATGAGAAACAGGTGCAGATCAAACAATGAGTAACCTAGGAAACAAATGCAAAAAAAAGGAAACAGATCAGGAAACACCAAAACTCAAAGTCCAATTTATACACAGACTAAATGTTACATTATCCCTCATCAAAAAGGTGCTTTAAAACAACAAATGTCCAACAGATGAGGGCGGGAGGGGGGCTTAGAAGGAGGATGCAGAGGTGGCAGAAGGGACCACCACAGATGAGGGAGAAGCCAGGGAGGAGATGAAGGCAGGAGGAGCCAGGACGTGACCCTGAACAGAGCTAGCAGGATGAAGGCCAACAGTGGAGCCAATGGATGGAGGAGCCATAATGGAGATTTGATGGAAATGCGAGGCGAAACCAGGGGGATGACTGATAGAGGCAGAGCTGGGGAAAGGTGGAGACCCAGGGGGAGCTGGAGAGCCAAAGAGACAGAGCGGCCGACCTTCAGGCTTGGAGGCCGATAAGGAGACGTGGTGACGAGTGGGCGAGGTGGAGCCAGGGTGCCTGAGGACTGAGGTAGAGCCGGTGCAACTGAGGACTACAGGACGAAGTTTCGCAGGGGAGCTGGTGGAATGACGAGCCATGATGGAGCCTTGGTGGATATGCCAGGTGGAACCAGGGGGACGACTGACGGGTGGAGCCAGAACCCCAGGCGAAGCCAAAGAGCTGAAGAGACCGGGCGACAATAAAGGACCTGGAGGCAGAGACGGAGACATGATGACGAGCAGGCAAGGTGGAGCCAGGGTGTCGGAGGACTGAGGCAGAGCCGGTGCGACTGAGGACTGAGGTGGAGCCAGGGTGTCGGAGGACTGAGGCAGAGCCGGTGCGACTGAGGTGGAGCCAGGGTGCCGGAGGACTGAGGTGGAGCCAGGGTGCCGGAGGACTGAGGTAGAGCCGGTGCGACTGAGGACTGAGGTGGAGCCAGGGTGTCGGAGGACTGAGGCAGAGCCAGTGCGACTGAGGACTGAGGTGGAGCCAGGGTGCCGGAGGACTGAGGCAGAGCCGGTGCGACTGAGGACTGAGGTGGAGCCAGCGTGCCGGAGTACTGAGGTGGAGCCAGGGTGCCGGAGGACTGAGGTGGAGCCAGGGTGCCGGAGGACTGAGGACTGAGGTGGAGCCAGCGTGCCGGAGGACTGAGGTGGAGCCAGGGTGCCGGAGGACTGAGGTGGAGCCAGGGTGCCGGAGGACTGAGGTGAAGCCAGGGTGCCGGAGGACTGAGGACTGAGGTGGAGCCAGGGTGCCGGGGGACTGAGGACTGTGGTGGAGCCAGGGTGCCGGAGGACTGAGGTAGAGCCGGTGCGACTGAAGACTGTAGGATGAAGTTTCGCAGGGGAGATGGTGGAATGAGGAGCCATGATGGAGCCTTGGTGGAACCAGGGGGACGACTGACTGGTGGAGCCGGAACCCCAGGCAAAGCCAAAAAGCTGAAGAGACCGGACGACAATGAAGGACCTGGAGGCAGAGACAGAGACACAATGACAAGCAGGCAAGGTGGAGCCAGGGTGTCGGAGGACTGAGGTGGAGCCAGGGTGCCGGAGGACTTAGGCAGAGCCGGTGCGACTGAGGACTGCAGGATGAAGTTTCGCAGGGGAGTTGGTGGAATGAGGAGCCATGATGGAGCCTTGGTGGAACCAGGGGGACGACTGACTGCTCTTGCCAGTCTCAGAGCTTCAGTACCTGAGAGCAGGGCGGTCTCAGTTGAGTGGCAACTTTTGAAACCAGACTGGTTGTTGTTCAGGAGGTTGTTCTGTGTAAGAAAGGCATACTTAGCTGAACACGACTCGTTCAATTGTCTTAGCAATGAATGTTAAAGGAATACCCGTCTGTCCTTTTCTAGCTGTGCTGGATTTAGAATGGGTTTCTTAAGAATGGGTTACCCAAGCCTGCTTAAATTTGTAGGAAAATAACCAGTGTGAATAGAGGTGTTGATGATGTGAGGGAGTGTGGGTACAACTGAAGAAGAAATGGCTTGAAGGAGATGAGTGGGGAAAAGATCAAGCGGACAGGTAGTGGGGTGATTGGAAAGGATGAGTTTGGAGACTTCTGCCTCCGAGAGCGGAGAGAAGGAGGGGAGAATGTGTGTGTTAGCTGGTAAGATGTTTGTGTCGATTTGTGGTGTGGGAAATTGGCCTCTGATGGTTGTTGTTTTATTTATGAAGAATGTTGCAAAGTCATCAACTGTTAGGGTTGATGAAGCATTCGAGAGTCATAAGAATTGTTAAAGGTTGTATCAGTGATTTCAGGCCCAAAAATAAATGTCTAATCTTTCCTAACGATCCACTAGCTGCCCGCCCCATAAGCAGGCTGTCAAAAAACCATGTCTCTGTAGGCAGCCTAGGCTCTGAAATCTGCACACAAAACAAATGGTACAACCACCACTCAAAACCAAAATAAAGTGTTCCAACCAATCACCGACAGGGGCGGGTGTTATGAGGTTTTGAGCTCGTCCACAGCTGGACGAGAAGTCGGAGCAACACCCGCCCCTGTCAGTGATTGGTTGGAACACTGTTTATTTTGGTTTTGAGTGGTGGTGTACCCATTTGTTTTTGTGTGCAGATTTCAGAGCCTAGGCTGCCTATAGAGACGTGTTTTTTTGATGGCATGCTTATGGGGCGGGCAGCTAGCGGATCATTAGGAAAGATTAGACATTTATTTTTGGGCCTGAAATCACTGATGCAACCTTTAATTTTCTGTGGTAGTAAGTCATTTTAACAGTAGAGACATTAGCAGAAAAGGAAGAGGAGGGATTAATACAAACCAAGGTCAGTGGGATCTTTAACCAGGGGATAACCAGGGGCCAGAGGGGATGGCGTGGGATGGCCTGGATGAAAGGGGGCAGAGGCTGTCTAAGGAAGATGGGGCTTGAGCCCCTGCCCCTTTAATTGTGACAATGACAGTGCCCTTTTAGGTCGTCTCGCGGTGCCCCTGGAACGTGATTTCTACCGAAAGGGAGCAATATTTTGCAATACTACAATATTTTGTCAGAGGTAGACTTATGGACTTTCACACAGGAAGTCTTCCTGTATTCCATGTGACACGTTCTAATTGTTTCTTTAGTATATTTGTTCCAAACGGTCAATATTTAGAATAAAATTGTATTCCTAAAATCGTAATGTCTTTCAAAGATCATAAAACTTAATTCAAGTTTAAACTCTGTCTCAGATGTGTTTCTGCAGAGATTTTTTTTTTAAATTAAAGTTGACACTAATAGTGGAATTATAAAATGAATGTGATAGCAGCTCAAATCACTCAGTGTTTGAAGAATTTGATGGATATTTGTTGAGATCTCTTCTAAGACGCATGTGAGATTACTAGAGGAACATCTGAGAAGCAGGAGGCTTCAAAACGATTCAGAATTTCTTTTTATAGGGAAAACAACTCCGATAATAAAGGGCTTATGGGCTTTGTTTCTTTAATTCTGTCAGATGAAACAGTGGTGTATTGAATTTCCAGCAACGGTCATATCCTGAAGTACAGGTTTGTCCCAGAAAGAAAGCTTTATTTATATATCAACCATCAAAGACACACTCCAACTATCGATTCAGTCCTTCACTCGCTTGTGCCACTTCAACATTGTGCCCGACACCTACGCGTCATTCCCAACCCTGAACCTCCATCCATACCTTGGCATCCCACCACTATGAGACTTAATATACACTACCATTCAAACAAGCATATGGCTTTGTTTAGGGCTGTAGTCATTTGGGATAGTAAGCAACCACTATGCTATGCTAGCATCATGGCATCAATTCTTGCATTTCTAACATTTGTTCCATCAGCGATCAGAAGATTTTCTAGGAATGTATTTTTCCTTTAATACTTTGTGTAGGATCTTTAATGACTGTTTGTTAAAGTGTCTTTGTGTTTTTATGCTTGTGTGCACACAGATATGCGTCCATACGTGTGTGTACGTTTTGTGTGTGTGTGTGTGTATAGGTGTGTACGCCCGGTGCGCTTCTCTGGCTCCAGCTGCTGCGTTCTCCTCCAGCCTGAAGGTAAAGCCGTTGAAAGGCACTTTAGAAATTAAAAGAGTTTCACTGCACTGTAATGTGGCTTAAATGATCCAGAAAACACAAGATATATTGACCATTTAATGAAACACACTCTCTCTCCACATCTCAAATGCTCTGTCTGTCTTGTGTTTATAACAGCTCCTGCATTTTGATATTCACTCAATTCATTGTGAATATTCATTTGTATGCACAGTTTGCATAGAATTGACTATCATATCAGATCATTCTTTACTTTAAACAACTCTCTATTATATCAATGTTTCTTTTATAATAGTCAATTCTATGCACAGTTTGCATAGAATTGACTATCATATCAGATCATTCTTTACTTTAAACAACTCTCTATTATATCAATGTTTCTTTTATAAAGATGGATAGAACTAATTTCACCTATTTCTAAAGTGTCTTACATTGCATATAAAATCCAAAATTTGGGATTTGGGTTTGGGGGGGACACACCTCAGACCCCCTTAACAGTGACTCACAATCGCACACACACACACACACACACACACACACACACACACACACACACACACATACACACACACACACACACAACTGTATAGATTTTTAATTATAAGCCATCATATTGGCTTTCAGCACCACTTTCAGTTGATACATTATGATACAAATAAAAAATACTAATGAAATTGATACAGTAATAGTAGATATTAGAACAGCACACTATTGTTTTCTCTGATAGATGTACAAGCCAATAGGTGAATCTCATAAACCATAAAAGAGTGAATTAAGACATTTTAATACAGACTTATAAATAAGAAATTCTCAGGTGTTTTAAATAAAGAAATTTTCTTCAGGAATAGAATTGATGGCAATTAAGCCCATTAAAGGGGTCATGACATGGTTTTTGTTTTATTATGTTCCCTTAGCTGAAATTAGAGTATTACTATAGTTTTTTGGACAAAAACCTTTTAAAATGTAGTGATTTATGACCTTTTCCCACCCTGCTTCTCATCCTCTGATTCAAACAGTCTGTTTTGGGGTGTTTCCCCTTTAAGAGTTCAGTGTTAACGCCCACTGTTATGATTGGCTAACGTCAGTGCTTATGCATAAATAGTAGTTTTAAGATGAAATATATTACTTACAGTTTGCGGCATCATTGTTGGGCCCAGAATAGTGGACACTGCCTGATCTTTAAGCAAAGGTTTTCTGGCAAAGCCAGCATCATACTGCGATTTGTTCTCAAAATAGTCATCCTTGAAATGTAGAGAACACACGCGTATATTAACACTGCCGTGACTGGGACGTCCACACAAAAAAAACTGCATCCATTTCTCCCTGACGTCAGCGTATTCAAACATGTTGTTTGTCCACAGCCAGGAACAGCACATCTGCGTGGCATTGCAATGTTCTTGTAAACAGACCCACTCGCTGCACATCGAATGAACACCTGTGGGCGCGAGCCGCGCGACAACGATGTGCTGGAGGCGGTCATATGCCAACGACTGGTACGTCACTTCATACCGTGACGTCACTTCATACCATGAATCCACAACGAGCTGTATTTAGAGCTTGATTAAATAAGTGCTTCGTTTATAATGGGGAGGACATCTTAAGCTAGGAAACTTGCAGGAAGTTTTAATGGTACAAAGACCTCTTAAATACCAAAACATCAAGGCAAATTTGGTTTCTCATGTCATGACCCCTTTAACATAATGCTAAACAATCTCAATTGTGATATATTCATCCATCCATCCACCCACCCACCGACCCATCCATTCCCCCATCCACCCATCCATCCATCCATCCATCCATCCATCCATCCATCCATCCATCCATCCATCCATCCATCCATCCATCCATCCATCCATCCACCCATCCATCCACCCACCCACCCATCCATCCATCCATCCATCCATCCACCCACCCACCCACCGACCCATCCATTCCCCCATCCACCCACCCATCCATCCACCCACCCACCCATCCATCCATCCATCCATCCATCCACCCACCCACCCACCGACCCATCCATTCCCCCACCCACCCACCCATCCATCCACCCACCTATCCATCCATCCATCCATCCATCCACCCACCCATCCATCCACCCACCCACCCACCCATTCATCCATCCATCCACCCACCCACCCACTCATCCATCCATCCATATATCCATCCATCCATCCATCCACCCACCAACCCATTCATTCCCCCATCCACCCATCCATCCATCTATCCATCCATCCATCCACCCACCCATCCTTCGATCCATCCATCCACCCACCCATCAATCCATCCATTCATCCATCCATCCACACATCCATCCATCCATCCATCCATCCAAAAAACCCATCCATCCATCCACCCACCCATCCATCCATCCATCCACCCACCCACCCAATTATACAAAGTACACACACATATATTATGTAAACACAAACTTTTATTTTGGATGCGATTAATCTAATCTAATCACTAATATATACATATATATATATAAGATAATTATTAATTATTAACATTATTGTACTGTATATGTACTATGAATAACAGCTTCCAGATGTGTTGAAATAAAGCATTAAAACATCAGAAAGGTAATTGAGAAGATGAGTTGTTTTGGACAGAAATGAATGTCTGAGATGTTCTGTCCATCTCTCTCTCTCTCTCTCTCTCTCTCTCTCCTTCTCTCCCTATTTCTCCCTCTCTGTCTCTCTCCCTATCTGTCTCTCTCTCTCTCTCTCTCTCCTTCTCTCTCTCCCTATCTTTCCCTCTCTCTTCCTATCTCTCTCTCTCTCTCTCTCTCCCTCTCTCTCTCTCTCTCTCCCTCTCTCTCCCCCTCTCTCTCTCTCTCTCTCTCTCTCTCTGTCTCTCTCCTCTCCCTCTCTCTCTCCCTCTCTCTCCCTATCTCTCTCTCTCTCTCTCTCTCTCTCTCTCCCTCTCTCTCTCTCGCTCTCTCCCTCTTTCTCTCCCTCTCTCTCTCTCTCTCTCTCTCTGTCTCTCTCCTCTCCCTCTCTCTCTCCTCTCTCTCTCTCTCTCTCTCTCTCTCTCTCTCTCTCTCTCTCTCTCTCTCTCGTGCAGCAGACGGAGAACGCCCTCTCCAAATGTCACAGGGAGCAGCTCACACGGCATTACACATTATTAATCACCCTTTCACTGCCTCCGAGTTGGAAACCCCGAAAAAGCAGGAGCGAGAGATGCAGGCAGGGATGGGTAGAAGTGTTGGGGAAGGCAGGAGAAGGGATGAGGGTTAGGAAGCCACAAATAACTACCATCAATCATCCGGCAGTCAACGTTTTCACATGGTGAGGCCGTGCCGGTATTGGCAACTCTCAAAGTTCCCAACAAAACAACCCCCTCGCTCAAACCTCGCTGTCAGCAGGAACATGGCAGGTGTGTTAACTCCCACCACTCCAAATTAGGACCTGCAAGATTTGCAGAAAGTGTTTTTTTCTCCCCATTATAACTCAGGATAATTAGAAATGATATCAGAGGTGATGGAGATGTTAATAGCTGGGGAGAGCAGAGCTGTGTTGTATCAGCTGGCTCAGAGACCCTCACACCTGATAAACTGCACACGGACCCATCCATCTGTGTGTGAACGTCTCGCTCGTGACATCAAAGAGCAAACCCACACTTCTGCCGGTCTTTGATGAGACGCTTCTTTCCTTCTTAACCTCAGTTGACGGCTGCCTCACAATTGAAGAGCATCCTCAAATTCCTGGATTTCAAGAGATCTTCGAGTCTTGGGGATTTCTTAGTTCTTAAAAGTTCTCGTCTCGATCTGGAAGCGGCTTCCATCGCGTTTCAAGTGCACGCAAACCACTGAAAGTTCAAGAACTGGGTTGAGTTTAAAGGAGAGATCATTTTGATGGTAATTTGAGAGTTTAAACACTGTAAAAAAAAAAAAAGGTTTATTGTACTTAAAAATGTAAGTCATTTCAACTTAAATTACATTAAAATTAGTTGAATCCTTTTGAACTTCAAAAAAGTTCAAAAAGCTAAACTTATTTTGATGAGTTAAAGCAATGCAAAATGATTATTGCATGATATTGCATAAAAACTTATTGATCATCATAGAATTTTTTTTTTACAGTGAAGGATTTCCTCACCCAAAAATCCTTTATGCATTTACAGAAAATAATTTATATCATCATACGTGAAAAGATAATGAAATTTGTTCTTGAATGTATAGACTGAAATAGACTGTAATGTAATTACAGACTGAAAATGTTCTCCTCCGACATCTACATCTCATAACTACTATCTCATAACTACTATCTCATAACTACTATCGCATAACTACTTCTCATAACTACTATCGCATAACTACTATCTCATAACTACTATCTCATAACTACTCATAACCACCATCTCATAACTACCATCTTATAACTACTATATCATAACCACTATCTCATTCCCACTATCTCAAAACTACCATCTTATAACTACTATATCATAACCACTATCTCATAACCACTATCTCATAACTACCATCTTATAACTACTATATCATAACCACTATCTCATAACCACTATCTCATAACTACTATCTCATAACTACCATCTCATAACTACCATCTCATAACCACTATCTCATAACCACTATCTCATAACTACTATCTCATAACTACCATCTCATAACTACCATCTCATAACTACTATCTCATAACTACTATCTCATAACTACCATCTCATAACTACCATCTCATAACCACTATCTCATAACTACTATCTCATAACTACTATCTCATAACTACCATCTTATAACTACTATATCATAACCACTATCTCATAACCACTATCTCATAACTACTATCTCATAACTACCATCTCATAACTACCATCTCATAACCACTATCTCATAACTACTATCTCATAACTACCATCTCATAACTACCATCTCATAACTACCATCTCATAACTACTATCTCATAACTACTATCTCATAACTACCTTCTCATAACTACCATCTCATAACCACTATCTCATAACTACCATCATCTCATAACTACCATCGCATAACTACTATCTTATTACTACTATCTCATAACCACTATCTCATAACCACCATATCATAACTACCATCTTATAACTACTATATCATAACCACTATCTCATAACCACTATCTCATAACTACTATCTCATAACTACTATCGCATAACTACTATCAAGTCAAGTCAAATATATTTATATAGAGCTTTTCACAATACAGATTGTATCAAAGCAGCTTCATAGTATCAATCAAAACAACAAAACAATGTTAGTTTCTTAGTGGAAAAAACATCCACGTTTGGTAGGGCTGATCAATGGTATTAATGATCGGTTAATTCATTTGAGTATCCCCAACTGAGCAAGACAAAGGCAACAGTGGCAAGGAACTGAAAAACTCTACTATCTCATAACTACTATCTCATAAACTACTATCTCATAACTACCATCTCATAACTACCATCTCATAACTACTATCTCATAACTACTATCTCATAACCACTATCTCATAACTACTATCTCATAACTACTATCTCATAACCACTATCTCATAACTACCATCTCATAACTACCATCTCATAACTACTATCTCATAACTACTATCTCATAACTACTATTTCATAACTACTATCGGTAACACTTTATTTGAAGGGGTGTGCATAAGACTGTCATGACACTGTCATAAACATGACATAACACCTGTCATGAACATGAAGGAGTCTTTATGAATGTTTATGACTGTTGTCATTAAGTGTCATTCGGTAAATTATGACACTTTTAATGCAAAGTTGACATTGTTTAAAATGTCTTTGTTATGACAACTTGACATTAACAAAGACAAAAATGTCTTTGTTATGACAACTTGACATTAACCAAGAAATCATAACCTGTCAACCTTAAAGCATTTGACAGTGTAATAACCCTTAATGACAACCCTCTGACAACTTCATTCTCATAACTATGCACTCTTACACACCAATATTCTGCCTTCCTTCAAGAAATTTGCGTTTGCTTGCAAAACTTTTGCGTTAACTCACAATCTTTTTGCGTATACGTTTCTACAAGAAAACGCGGCGTTCGCTTGCACAACCTTTCCAATCCACCAAGAAGAATTTGCTTACAAAACTTTATAATGTATATAAAATATATATCTGCAAGGAAAAATATATTTAATGCAAGTGTTTTAATGCGAGAGTATACAACATTTCTTGCGGATGCAATACTTTTGTGAGAGAATGCAAAGGCAGTGAAATAAAATAAATTCCTCCCATCTGATTTGTTCCCCTTTTTTTTTGCCATTACTGCTTCGTACATAAAAAATACAGCACCTATGTACAATGTTAACTACCTGCTCCATGCTTTTGTGTGTGTGTGTGTGTGTGTGTGTGCGTGTGTGTGTGTGTGCGTGTGTGTGTGTGTGTGTGTGTGTGTGTGTGTGTGTGCGTGTGTGTGTGTGTGTGTGTGTGTGTGTGTGTGTGTGCGTGTGGTTCTTTTTGAAAGTTAACATTAATGGTTACTGCCATTGTATATAAAAAGCAGCATGAAGAGTCTTAAAGTGTTTTGTGCTCTACAGAAAAAACCACACAAGTTTGTAGGGATCTAAGCCAGAGTAAATAATGTGGGAAGGTCCCTGGCGTCTGTGACGGAGAGGCGTCTGTGACACTAGGGGGCGGCAGAAGGCTGTCGTGTTTCTCTTTCACAGGCCACACTTTCTCCCACAACGATCCAGCTGGAAACCAAAGGTCAGTAGTTGGACTTCTGTATCAGACAGTTACACCCGATCACTTCAAGCATTTTGCACAATCCACATATTAATATTAGCACCTTTGTGAGGGTACATGTGTGCACACAATAAATGCCCTACTTTTTAAAAAGTGTATAAATACAATTTTTTTTCAAAGCATCCATGCAATCTGTCTTAGACAAACAATTAGACAGTTTTAGAAAAGGACACCGCATGAAACACCATTATTACTGATGCTTAAAGTTCTCCTTTCATGATTCCTCTATATAACAGCTCCCATTCACTTAACTGACACACACACACACACACACGCACACACACACGCTTGCACACACACACACACGCACACACACAATCGCAGCTGTTATATGTTACTCAAAATATATTCATATGTAAAACACAGTTAACAGTATATATTTATAATCGTACACATTCGTACAATTATTTTTCAGACAACTTATAAGTTATTTTGCTAATGTTGCGTGAGAGACATATCTAGGACATAGAGTTGATTCGACAAATACACCAACGTTAAAGTAAGCATGAAAAACATCACGAGTATAAACACACAGAATGAAGCTGAACAGACTGTTGTTGTCATCATTATTAAAACACTGTATTTCCATAAGTGATGCTTATGAATCAAACCACATAAGAATAACATTACATATAGATCATATGAAAGATAGCTTACAACAAGCCTTACATTACCAAATCTATACGATTCTATTGATAATCACATTCATCAATGAAAAAAAGAACAGATAAAATAAAAATAAATAAAGGAAACAACTATGCAGCGATAACAGTCAGTGTGTGTTACCTGTAATTTGACACTATATAAAATCCACTCCAAAAACATAATGACTTTTTTCAATTTGAAATAATCGTGAGTAATAAAAGTTAATATAATAATGTGAAAATAAACAGAACTAAATTTCCTCTATTATGTTCTTTGCTATTAAAATATAATCTTGTATTTTAAATTGAAATGTATTTTAAATGTCAACAAACAGACTCTTTTCTGTGTCGGAATCTGCTTTCAATACTTCTGTATTGCAGTCATTAATGATATATGATAATGTCATAACATGTTGCTCTATTTAATGCCTGATGAATTTCATTATATATCTTATATGTTTTGGATTTAAAAAAAAAAGTTATTTCACAATTTCTGTCTGAAGTTAATTTGATAAAGTCATGAATTTTATGTTGAAATATGTTTGTGTAACTTAACACTGTAAAAACGTGAAGTGAAGGGAAAGTTTTAAAGATAATAGCATTGACGTGGTGCAGCTGATTATAACATGTCCGTTCAGGGTTCAGTTCCACAGACTACCAACATGTTTATTTGCTAATTCTAAATACTTTTCTGTACAGCTTTTATCCCAATTCTGTAAAATCGAAGCATGATATTTCTGTGGGATCTCTCTTCTCCGAGGAACACGTTCTTCTGATGTCATCATAACTCTATTCCTATCGTCATCAAGTGTTGTGTGAGTGGCAGACGCATTGCTTCAGCGCAGCAGCAAGAGAAGGAGCTTTGAAATGCTTTAAAACAAGCAGGACAACTCTAATATATTAAGACTAACATATATCTTCATACAGATATTAATATTTCTCTGCAGCACGAGAGCCGTGTGTGTTCCTGCGGTGTGAAATCATGAACAGACTCAAGCAGGAGCGGATGAATTATTGATCAGCACAAGATTTCCGGTGTAGGATGAATAGAGTTCATTCACGACAACCTCAATAACATCAGCGTCTCAAAGCGTGAGAAACTCCTGAGCGTGAAGCAGCGCAACGCTCCTGGAAAGAGTCGCTGAACGGAGACACACTGACTTTCTCTTGTCAGAAATGTTATAAAAGCATTATCATATTCAAATAAAACAAACCGTTTCCCCCACTTTAATAACATCAGGCTTTCACAAATGTCCCATAAAGATGTGCATTAGATGTGTTTGTGGTCATATTGTGAAAACTCTCGCCAGGTGTGTATTTATTGTTAGGCCTATACACTGTTCTGCATATTGTGTATCTTATTAACAGTGTTTACTGTAATAATATATTTACATCACGCACTTTTGCTAGAACTGTTATGAAACATATTGTAAAAACCCCTAAACAATGTTACACTCATCAATACTGCTTCTGAACACTTATATATTTATACTATACTTATATGGTATATATTCTGTAAGTATCATAATTTTATTCACGTGTTATACGCACATAAACTGAGGCATGGTGTAAAGACATTATACCAAAATTGTAAAAGTAGATTTTTGAAATCATATGATAATATGTGTGAGATTTTACTTAAATCCCTTTCATAGCATGCAGAAATGCTTGTTTTGTTGAGGTATAGTGTAAAATGCATTTTTATCTATGTTCATTTTGTTATAGCTATCAAAATATAGCTATAGGGGGCGAGGTCACAGGAAACGAGTTTAGGGTTTAGTCCACGTCTAGTCCTCCTTTCCTGTGACCACGCCCCCTGGTTTAGTCCACGTCTAGTCCTCCTTTCCTGTGACCACGCCCCCTGGTTTAGTCCGCGTCTAGTCCTCCTTTCCTGTGACCACGCCCCCTGGTTTAGTCCACGTCTAGTCCTCCTTTCCTGTGACCACGCCCCCTGGTTTAGTCCACGTCTAGTCCTCCTTTCCTGTGACCACGCCCCCTGGTTTAGTCCACGTCTAGTCCTCCTTTCCTGTGACCACGCCCCCTGGTTTAGTCCACGTCTAGTCCTCGTTTCCTGTGACCACGCCCCCTGGTTTAGTCCACGTCTAGTCCTCCTTTCCTGTGACCACGCCCCCTGGTTTAGTCCACGTCTAGTCCTCGTTTCCTGTGACCACGCCCCCTGGTTTAGTCCACGTCTAGTCCTCGTTTCCTGTGACCACGCCCCCTGGTTTAGTCCACGTCTAGTCCTCCTTTCCTGTGACCACGCCCCCTGGTTTAGTCCACGTCTAGTCCTCCTTTCCTGTGACCACGCCCCCTGGTTTAGTCCACGTCTAGTCCTCGTTTCCTGTGACCACGCCCCCTGGTTTAGTCCACGTCTAGTCCTCGTTTCCTGTGACCACGCCCCCTGGTTTAGTCCACGTCTAGTCCTCCTTTCCTGTGACCACGCCCCCTGGTTTAGTCCACGTCTAGTCCTCCTTTCCTGTGACCACGCCCCCTGGTTTAGTCCACGTCTAGTCCTCCTTTCCTGTGACCACGCCCCCTGGTTTAGTCCACGTCTAGTCCTCGTTTCCTGTGACCACGCCCCCTGGTTTAGTCCACGTCTAGTCCTCCTTTCCTGTGACCACGCCCCCTGGTTTAGTCCACGTCTAGTCCTCGTTTCCTGTGACCACGCCCCCTGGTTTAGTCCACGTCTAGTCCTCGTTTCCTGTGACCACGCCCCCTGGTTTAGTCCACGTCTAGTCCTCCTTTCCTGTGACCACGCCCCCTGGTTTAGTCCACGTCTAGTCCTCCTTTCCTGTGACCACGCCCCCTGGTTTAGTCCACGTCTAGTCCTCGTTTCCTGTGACCACGCCCCCTGGTTTAGTCCACGTCTAGTCCTCCTTTCCTGTGACCACGCCCCCTGGTTTAGTCCACGTCTAGTCCTCCTTTCCTGTGACCACGCCCCCTGGTTTAGTCCACGTCTAGTCCTCCTTTCCTGTGACCACGCCCCCTGGTTTAGTCCGCGTCTAGTCCTCCTTTCCTGTGACCACGCCCCCTGGTTTAGTCCACGTCTAGTCCTCCTTTCCTGTGACCACGCCCCCTGGTTTAGTCCACGTCTAGTCCTCCTTTCCTGTGACCACGCCCCCTGGTTTAGTCCACGTCTAGTCCTCCTTTCCTGTGACCACGCCCCCTGGTTTAGTCCACGTCTAGTCCTCCTTTCCTGTGACCACGCCCCCTGGTTTAGTCCACGTCTAGTCCTCCTTTCCTGTGACCACGCCCCCTGGTTTAGTCCACGTCTAGTCCTCCTTTCCTGTGACCACGCCCCCTGGTTTAGTCCACGTCTAGTCCTCGTTTCCTGTGACCACGCCCCCTGGTTTAGTCCACGTCTAGTCCTCCTTTCCTGTGACCACGCCCCCTGGTTTAGTCCACGTCTAGTTCTCCTTTCCTGTGACCACGCCCCCTGGTTTAGTCCACATCCTCATTTCACTAATTGTGCTCACCTGATCCTCATGTGCCTTTATATTGTGCCTCTTTCCCTCATGTCTTTGCTGGATCGTTTTGTACTTTGGTGTTATCCTAGTGCTTACGCTGGTTTGCTATCCTATTCCCAGTGTCAGATTATTCTTGTTGCTATTTTGTTTTGCTTAGCTTTAGCTCTTGTGCTTTATAATCTAGTTTGAGTTCTCTTTTGTTTTAGAATTTTATTTTTAATTCTTCTTTTCCCTGTCAAGTGGAAGTCTTGCTTCTCTTTAGCAGCTCCAGTTTTTTTTATCTTAGATCTTAGTTTTTTAGTTTTCTTTTATTAGTTTGTTTTTTATATATTTATTTCTCAACTTTTTGTTTCTCTAGTCATTGATCTTATCAGTTTAGTTTTGATTATCTCTATTGTTGCTTTATCTTGTCTGTCTTGTCTTGTATGTTCTTCTGTGTTCCTGCCCTGTATCCAGAGTTCCCTGGCTACTGACAATAAAGACCCTTGTCTGCTCATTTGCGTCTGGGTCCTATCTCTTACAGAACTGAGACATTTTCTGTATGGTCATGCATTGTGATGTCCATCGTGAGTGAGCTTGAATTACCTGCAGGTTCTGGAGTCTTTATCTTTATTCTGTCTCTCTCTCTCCCTCTCTCTCTCTCTTTCACTCTCTCTCTCTATCTCTCTCTCTCTCTCTCTCTCTGTGCTGAAGCAGGAGACAGCGATATATATATATAGAGAGAGACTGTAAGACGCTTTCTTAGTGATCTGTCTGAATCTTTTTCTCTGCACTCACACTCTTCTTCTTTTAGTATTAATGTGCTGCTTTAAAGGTTGTATCAGTGATTTCAGGCCGAAAAATAAATGATCACATTCATCTAATCTTTCCTATCGATCCGCTAGCTGCCCGCCCCATAAGCATGCCGCCCAAAAACCGTGTCTCTGAATGCAGCCTAGGCTCTGAAATCTGCACACAAAAACAAATGGGTACACCACCACTCAAAACCAAAATAAACAGTGTTCCAACCAATCACCGACAGGGGCGGGTGTTATGAGGTTTTGAGGTTGTTCACGGCTGGACTCGAAGTCGGAGCATTTGTTTTTGTGTGCAGATCTCAGAGCCTAGGCTGCATACAGAGACGTGTTTTTTTGACAGCCTGCTTATGGGGCGGGCAGCTCGCGGATCGTTAGGAAAGATTAGATGAATGGGATAATTTATTTTTGGGCCTGAAATCACTGATACAACCTTTAATACAGAGAAACTGTCTAGTGTTTTATATCAGTCATAATGAGTGTTTACGTGGAGCGTATTCATTCAGAGACATAATATGACAACAATTCTGAAAAAAAATACTTTTTCTTCACTCTCTTTGCTGTTACGAAATAAAATGTAAATAAGATGCACATTCAAGTTAATTTAATGAGTGTTCATAGAATAACATAGTTTAAAAAACAACAACAATACAACCCCTTACGTGTCAATAAATGTGTTACAACAGTGTAATTACATTGTAATTATATTTTAAATTGAGAGCTAAAGGTCTTGTTCATATAAAAAGTTGGTCATTATTATTATGATTATTATTATTATAGTTTATGTAGGTAACACTTTATTTTATATTTGCATGTAATTATGTGTAATTTACTGTTATTACTATAGTAAGTACATGTAACATATGTAACAAGTACACTGTAAAATAAAGTGTTACCACAAATCCTATATAGTAAGTACATGTAGTTAACTATTATTATTCAGTACTTAAATATATAATTACACTGTAACAATGACACCTTAAAATGAAGTGTGACTAATTTGATTTGTTTTGAATGTTACATAATGATTACTGGGAACTGTAATACATTGTTTTTCAGGCTTCTTTGATGAATAGAAAGTTACATAGAAATTTAAAAATCTTACTGACCCCAAACTTTTACACAATAGAAAATAAAAAACACTCATACATCTTCCCACTCTATGATAGTCCGGCCTCTTGGATGTTGTTTTAGATTGTTGTATAGTTTTCTCCCGAGAGAGAGAGGACATTTTAATATACAGGACTTTTGGGATTTGATGCCTTTAATGTCAGAAAGCGAATGATTCTGTATAAATGTGCATTACTGCGTGAAGGACCTTGAAGAACCATGAATATATGAAGACTGAATGTTAATCATGAAGAACTCGTCTGCTATCGTCACTTTACCACAGTAGGCTATTTGAACTACCACAAAAATGCCTAATTTAGTTATATTATAATTTAAATATCTAAGCATGCAAAGTAGTGAAATAATGAATTGAAAAGTCTCAAATGTGTTTCTGAAGCTTATATAAGATAATCTTTGGTATGTGCGAGATGTGATTTGATAGGAGAACAGTTCGGTTCTCCAAGGACAGATCCGAGAAGCTTTAAGCGTCCTCCAGCCTCGCAACGACTGAGCTTCACACCGGGATCTGATGGGAAAGAGAGGGACAGGTTTGAGGAGGGAAAGAGAGAGCGAGGGAAAGTCAGACATCAGCAGAAAGAGGTTTTCCTCCAGATTCTGTTGTGCGTGTGTGAGATTGAACGAGATGATGAGTGTGTGATGTTGGGCTCATTTTCTCTGTTCCCGTCTTCTCAAATATTCAGTCTGCTGGAGGAGTGTTATGAGTGCGTTTAAGTGTGTGTGTGTGTGTGTGTGTGTAGCGCGGTGAGGGTGAAGTATTAATCTTCCTTGTCACACCAGCCCAGATGTAAAGAGGTCTGCTAAAAACACAGAGCTGGACTCAGCACTCTCTCACTGTGTGTCTGTGTGTGTGTGTATGTGTGCGTATATGCGTGTGAGAATGTGTGTGGTGAGTATGTGAGTGTGTGTGTGTCTGTGTGTGTTACTGTGTGTGTGTCTCTGTGTGTGTCTCTTGTGTGTGAGTGTGTGTGTGTCTCTGTGTGTGTCTCTTGTGTGTGAGTGTCTCTGTGTGTGTCTCTTGTGTGTGAGTGTGTATACAAGTTTGTGTGTTTATGTGTCTCTCACTCTCTCTCTGTCTGTGTGTGTGTTTGTATGCATGCGTGTGTGTGTGATCTGGATTTGGTCATTGTGTGTGTGTGAGTGTGTGTGTTGATTGAGTGTGTGTGTCTGTGTATGTGTGTGTGTCTGTATATTTGTGTGTGTGTGTGTGTGATCTGGATGGTTTCGGTCAGATTTCTAGGTGCCAGTAAAGAAGAGATCATCTGAGACCAAACACAGCAAATTAGCTAATGATGCAGGCAGAACAAAACCCAGTAGTCACAATTAAGTCGATGTGTTATGCCCTCCGCTCGTGCACGCACACACACACACACACACACACACACACACACACACACACACACACACACACACACACGTGCTGTTTACAAGACATTTCAACACGCAACCAAACGCGAGCCACGCACACCACGCAGCGCAACAGACGGCCAGGTATGTTCCTCTGCAGGAGTCTGACGCATAGACGCATCGCGGAGCTTCAGATACCGCGCACGGGTCGACAGATCCTGAGCCGCGGGAGGTGTGTGTGTGTGTGTGTGTGTGTGTGTGTCCGTTCGCGCTGATGTGTGGAGTTCGAACTCGGCTGGGACGGCAGCGATTTGTCTCTGTTTGTACCTCATTATGCAAAAAAAGCAGCCAAAGTTGTAGAAGAGTGCAAAAAACAACAGGCCAAGCTGCTCTCGCATATGGCGACGAACTGCTAAATAATCTGTCGTGTTTTATAATGTGAGCTGATACCTGTGCTTACCAGCTTGTTAGGGTAGGCCTAACAGAATACTGGTCCATCATTACAGGAACTAATAATTAAAGGTACAATATGTAACATTTTTGCATTGAAATATCCCCAAATCACAAGACCAGTGTTATAACTTACAATAATCCAAATGTTTCCAACTATTTTTAAATCGTGAGAAAATTGCGATTAACATTATGGACCATGGCAAGCAGACTTTGAGACAAAAAAAGGACTAAAACGAAGATCAACATCTTTCGAGATGCTCCATGTCCGCGACTAACTTGGACTCGACAGAGCTTCACGAGTTCACTTGACAGCGACACCGCTCTTGCACATACTTTATTAGACAGGTGAGCAAATGTACATAAAACAAATCAATGTTGTATAGCTCAACATGATGAAATGTTATAATATGATCATTATGTTATTCTAATGTTGATCTAGCTTAACGTTACTGCAAGTTTCATATAGCAAACAAACTAACACATAGAATAACATTATAATGCTGTTTAGTATAGTGTAACAGTTAACATTAGAGCAAGTAGAACAGCACTGCGTAAAATAAACTGACCTGTGTGAGTAGTTCAGCACTTGCGTGTATTAGGTAGAATGAAATGTCCTCATTCCTTTATATCTGCGGGACTCGCGTGTGATATCTGTCTCTTATTAACAATCGCTCCTGCTTCATACCACTATTATGTTAAAAAACATGAATTTCACTCATCCTTAAACATTATTAGATCCATCAGCTTGACAGCAAGTCCCATCATTCAGCTCGTCACTGCGTCATAAACCTACGCCTTTGTTATTGTGAGAGGTTAGCGACCCCTAGCGGCGAAAAAAATAACATATTGTACCTTTAAGGCCAGATTAACATTCCATTAAAGCTGCAGTCCGTAACTTTTTTTAAATTAAAAATAATACAAAATAATAATTATTATTATAATAATTATTAATTATATAAAAAAAAACATATGGCCATATTCAGCTATGTTCAAACCTATCTGCTTGCCGTAGCTAGATTCAAAACGGTTAGCTTGTAATAATTATTTAAATTCCAGTGGTACTGGTGGATTTCCGCGGGAAATTCGAGCATGTCTTTGCGTCATTACGTCACATCCGTACACATAAAGGAGGAGTTTCGGCTAGCCGGCTATACTGAGTCATTACGTCACACCCGTACACATAAAGAAGGAGTTTCGGCTAGCTGGCTATACTGAGTCATTACGTCACACCCGTACACATAAAGGAGGAGTTTCGGCTAGCCGGCTATACTGAGTCATTACGTCACAGCCGTACACATAAAGAAGGAGTTTCGGCTAGCCGGCTATACTGAGTCATTACGTCACACCCGTACACATAAAGAAGGAGTTTCGGCTAGCCGACTATACTGAGTCATTACGTCACACCCGTACACATAAAGAAGGAGTTTCGGCTAGCCGGCTATACTGAGTCATTACGTCACACCCGAACACATAAAGAAGGAGTTTCGGCTAGCCGGCTATACTGAGTCATTACGTCACACCCGTACACATAAAGAAGGAGTTTCGGCTAGCCGGCTATACGGCGCGTGAGGAGATGTAGAGATAGGCTTTTCTCGCAGCACTTTACATAAACCTATGGCGGATCCAGAAAGATCCAAACGACAATCATCAGTGTCAACTGGAGATTCACCAGTTATAAAACCCAAAAGACTTCGTACTTCGGATTTAAAAAGGCTAGAGAAAAAGAAAGAAACCGTCTCATGCGAACACAAGGATAATCATCGGCAGGGCTTTTGAAATGGTTGTGAACTCCGTGTTTTGAAGGGGTTCAAAACGGAAGAAGAGACAGCTTTTTTCTGCTGAACAAGTAAGACATTTCAATAGTTCAATCGTGTAACAGTACCACTGTTTTCTTAATTCACACAGTTATGGAGTTTCCTTTGTTGTGCCTTTCTCGTTTAGCTATTATGGAGAATATGAATTCTGAACTACACAGGTAACGTTAACCATAAAACACATTACATGTAGTCACGCAATGCTGATGTTGTTAACATTAACAATTTGAGAACAAAGTATAATTTGCACGGTTCGACATGATAAACGATCGTTAGATTTAATCAGCGTGATTTACAGCAATGCTTTTCCCCCTTAGTTGATCAGAACAAAAATGGATGTTACTTGTTCAGATTACATTATCCGGTGACAATTCTTATGTTGGTCAAACTTTCAAAAAGTGAATCTGTGATTCTGAATGCCAGTATCCACACAGCGCGGTGATTGACAGCAGCACTCTCCTCAAAACACTGTGTTCATCCGCGCTGTTTCATGCCGATTTACAACTCACGTAAAGATGATAATTCCGCGAATAACTGCAGTTATAACTGCAGATTTTCGAACAGAGATGGTGACAAAGAGGAAAAGTTGTGGACTGTAGCTTTAACCCATTTACACATGAGTTAGGCTTATAGCACTCTATTAGTTCACTAGCTAATATTATAGTGATTGTCTTTAGTGTGAACTGGCCTTATTTAGATTAGCTTTTGTCATTGAGTTAAAGCCACGACTCTTTTAAATACCCTGTGCGTCTTTAACAACATGATATTTTGGCCAAATGACAGAAAAACTGAGCGCCCATAGAGCTACACTAAACTTTATAACCTGTAAGTTGATGAAAGATTAATGCGAGGCACTTCCCAACAAACACATAACGTTGGCACAACGTAACCAACCTTCTAACAACGTTTTAACAACGTGGCCAAAAGGTTGCTATAACTACGTTGTGTGGTGAAGGTTGTTACGGCGTTGTCACAATGTTGACATTAAACCAGCGTTCAGGGCCATTGCTTAAGGTTGTGCCGAGGGTGTCTGGACAACCACTGGACAACATATGTACTCGTCACCGCCCTGAAGCGCCAAAATCAGCCTTTTAAATTTAGACCAACCGCTGGGCCGTCTCATTCATCATCAAGCAAGGATACGTGAGAATTGTGTTTAATTTACCTCAGCTAAATAAGATACGGACTTATACAAACACAACCTACAACTTCCTTGTCTAATGTGATATTTATTTGAACATCTTCTGGTCAGGTATGACAAATATTTAACTTTATGCCAAAAGTTAAAAGCCACAAGCCAAAATGATTTTAATGATGAGTAATTGATTTCAGCACTCCTTGAACAGGCAGCATTTTTTTTTGGAAACTGTTTGTAAAAATGTTTGTAACCGCTCGCACACCTGTTTATTTTTCATTTGATCTGTCGTCTCATTCGTTTGCTAGATTTGATCATGTCTGCTCATGCTAGTTAAAGTTATCCCATATAAATGTATGACTTTTGTCTTGGAAGTGCAATTTGATATGCTTAATAAAGTTGAATTAACTAACCTTTGTCGTTTTTACTCTTCAAAGTGTACACTTGCAGGTGTTGATTATTAATTTATTGTTACTAATGATAAAAAGTTTATAATTATCTAACATATGACTAATTAAAAATTAACCACAAAACATAACATGGTAAATGAGGGATATCTATATCTAGCATATGAAAAAATGTAATGGTCAGAACGTCGTCTGTCAGTTGCTGAATGTCGTGCAACAACGTTGCTACAGCCCTGCCGCGTCTTACAATTCTACGTTGTTACAATGTTGCGAGCACGTAGACAGCGATGTTGCCCTAGCAGAAATGCAACGTGCCACAGACGTTGCCACAAGGTAAATGTGTTTACTGGGTTACTGCCTCAGATGCGGCAACCTTAAATAAAAGTACCTGCTACAGTGTATTTCTGAAGAATACTGAGGAGGAATAGTTCATGAAACATATATAGGCCTACCCCAGACAGCAACATAGTGTCGGCCCAGATCCGGCCCACATCTGGTACGGGACATTTCCTCTGAAAACACACAGAACAAGCAGGCATGACTGAAAAACTGCAGCATGTTACACTAATAAACCTGCCGTAAATGACTATCAAGCTTGAAATGTGAAAGTAACACGCTTATTCTTATTAGCGCGATTTAAAATGAATCGACGTCATTAGTGATCCTTTTAACAATAATATTATAAGTGAGTTTTGCATGATTTTTTTTTTATTCATGGCAATTCACCAGTTACTTAATTTAATGTTGTTTATTTGTTATTTATTATAACACTAATTCACTGTAATTAATTTGTAGGTTTATGCAAGGCTGACTAATCTAAACCCAAAAAGACTTCAAATGAAGGATTAGCATCGACACCGAAGTTGACAAGCTTCAATTTGTACGGGGAAATGGCTTATATTAGATACATTTGCTAATACTAATACTTATTGTAGTTCAGTATTAATTATTGAACTGTGAATTCAATTAGTGTCAGAAATCAAATGTTAATGAATCTGCTGTGTTTGATTATTCACTGGTAATGAGACTGATGGCACACAACACAATCACTGGCTAACTCTCCCGCACTTCTCTCTCCCCGTTCCCTTCCACTGAGACACTTGAATTAAGTCATTTTGATTCATAACTAGATGAAAAAGGTTAAAAGCGCAAGGCTGTTCTGTGAGGGGGGAAAATGAAGCTGTTAAAATCCGGTCCCTCTTCACTGTCAGTTTCTCTTTGGTGTTATGTGACTGTATCTATTATAATATAGCTTATCTAATCTAAAAGGTCATCAGATGGTGTGATTAATTTGGCAGCCGCAGACACCAGCGCTGGTTTGCCCTGGTAATAGCTGTTCCACGTGTGCCTCTATCTGTGGAAATTAAAATTGAGCCTTTTCATCTCTCTCAAATGTTGAGTGAAAAATTACATTTGTAAAACATAAGAAAGATTCATTTTTGAACAGTTCCAATCATCCATGGAAAGAGTTGGGAACCAAGAACTGCTTGAACTTGAACCAAGAACTGCGCTGTCAATCATGAATTCAGAACCAATTCCATTAAAAAATAAGACTACTTGAATCAAATGGTTTTAATGACTTCCGGTAAAACTGCTTCTGTGCCAAATAAGGCAAAACAAATGATGTTTTACTTGTGAATGTGCTGAAATGATACGACCAGTGTTTCAGATTTGCAAACTATTGACTCTAAGGAGCCAGTTAATGATGAAGCAAACCAGCAACCAGCATCTGATCTCAGCATGCAAAACATTCCTTGCTGACATAACCTACCTAGTTGTATATATATATATATATATATATATATATATATACGTATATACACATAATGTCATGAAATTTTGTTCAGTATAAATTTACTGTCCTATATATATATATATATATATATATATATAACAAAATTGAATCACAAGCAAACATAATGCAATCAGCAACATAATGTGTATCAAAACCTTTATGTACATGTACATAGATGATATGTGATATGAAAAAGGTGAATTATAAGACGTCTTTGAATTTTTTTTTTACATTTAACTGTACATTACTGTAAATGTACAATGTCCCATTAGACCTGTTACAGTTATTACAGTCTCTTACCATTAAAACTACAATAATTTTTAGGGGCCGTTTTTCATGACAGTTTTCAACAAAACTTTTTATCTGTTTTGGTCTTTCATTTATGCCACAACGGCGTTTTGGGGGCCTGAAAACACAAACACGAAAACGATACCGTCATCGTCGATGTGACTATAAACTATAAAAATGTGAAAACAGTGACATCATGGTTATGCCTATTACATGTTCAGACTATAGGCTCGTAGTGTTTCTTTGTGACATCGCCACCTACTGGCCATTGGGTCTGTGAAAGCGCTATATAAATGCAGTCCATTTACCATCTACCATACTGGCCTGGCATAAATAATTCAGCATTTTTAGACGGATTGTAACGAATGGAAATATGGTGTGACCCTTTTAAGAATCTGTGACGAGTGGGGGTGGGGTGTGGCCCCTTTAAGAGCTGCGCGCTCCTGTTGAAGAGTCGACATTATTGGTATTGTATGTGCTATATGTCGTGTGCCTCGAACACCCCATGTGGGTAATTTCTGTTTGATGCCGACTTTTATATTATTTTACTTTGCTTGTTAAGTAACGATGTGGACGGGAGGACGTGCGACAGATAGTTATACTGCATGAGTTCGATGTGGAATAAAGCACGAGTTTTGAGATGCATATCGCCTCCGTGAGTCTGTCTGGCCTCCGCACGTAATATCAGTTGTGAGCTATCCATCTCCTTCTTCCTGAGCAGCGCGTTACAAGTGGCGCCCGAACATTTTATCTCTGGCCTTGGATTTAATGCGAGGACACGGACGACGAGCCGGTTTGTGACGGACGACTCCGAAAATGCTGTGAACATCCAGCCGGTCATGTGTGAGTTTACACGAGGAAAATTTCACTGCGTATGCCTGTAAGACCCGAGTCGCTCGACGAAGCTGGGGCGGACATTTTGTGTTGCTGACGCAGAGGATATTTCTTCACATTCCACTGGATTTAGGTCGTCATGGACGCAATCTTTGTGAATTTGTACTGTGCACGTTGGATTGTGTTTCGTTGAGGAGGTAACGTTAATCTGAAATTCAACTATTGGGGTACTTTGACTGTTTCAGTAATTCAGGCCTGGTGTCTACGTTCATTTGTGGCCATGTGCTGGAACTAAATGGTGAACTGGTTGAATTGAACGTGGACATTTCTTCGTTAAAAAAAAAAAAAAAAAAAAAAAAAAAAGACACATTTTTTTGCACTGGATTTTTCCTGAACTTCTGTATTTTGATTTGTCGCTGGGTGATAACTCCTCGACGCCCACGCTGTGATTGCTCATCGGGAAAAGAAAAAGAAAAAAATAATGGACTCTGTGTTTGAGGTTTGGTGATATTGAACTTGTCAAAAAAAAAAAAAAAAAAAAAAAAAGTACAAGTGACTAATACTGTTATATGGTTCATTTTTTCAAAGAGTATCCAATTGTTTATTCCATTTGTCTTGCTTAGTTACTCACAAACAGTAAGTTAATGCAAGTTGGAATTGTTGGTTGCATGATATTGCTCTAATTCATTGTTTTGAATTTCATATTGACAAACTGATTTTGGTATAATGGCCAGACGTGTTGATGACGAGACTGATTTATTTGACCAATCTGCATGCTTTGAGTTTCCGGCCAGACGGAGAGCGCCAGTGGCAGTGCCTGGGTCAGGGGAGCGCCTGGAGACACAAGTTGAGTCGTTGAAGGAGGAAGTGGAAATGCTGCGGAGGTGCCTGAGTGAGTCTCTGGATCTTCAAAGAGGTATTATTGACCGTTGCACAGAAAACTTGCATGTTCCTGATTCTTACCAAGTGCCTTCACAAGTCAGGCCTGTTGCTTCGTCTACTCCATATGCTCAAGCACCAGCTGGTCGCATACAGGGGCCTCGGTCCTGTGAAGTAGAAATGAACGTCAGAACCGAAAATGCGTTTGGCCTGGCTCAAAGCTCTTATGATTTGAATAATGCAACCAGAACTTTGGCCTCCGTCTTGCATCAATCGAGACTGGAGCCCCCAGTGTTTGGGAATGATGAGAAAATTCAAGCTGATGACTGGCTTCCTCTTGTGGATGCCTACAGAAATTCTTTGGGTCTCAGCGATGCTCAAATTTTGCTCGAACTACCACGTTTCTTAGCTAAAGAACCCAGGAAGTGGTTTACAGTGTTGAGTGCACATGTAACATCTTGGACACAGTTCTGCACCCTGTTCAAGACTGTGTTTCTTCCAGCGGATAACCAAGAGCGTGTCTGGAGAGGTATTCTTGACCGTGTACAAGCTCAAGGGGAACCATTCCCTACGTTTGTAGCACACTTGTTGTCTGAATTCAAGAAACTAAAGTCTCCTCCACCAGAACAGGAGCAGATTGATCTTATCTGCAAGCATGCACTTGAGCGCTACAGAGTTGCTCTGTACGGCGCACGAATTACTTCAGTCATAGACCTTGTGATGTGTGCACACGAGCTGCACTCCGCTCTCGGCCCTGGCAGCCGAAATGTACCAGTATTGCAGAAAAGCAAAAATAAGCAAGAGACTTATTGTTTCAGATGTTCTGCGCCTGGTTTCACTTCAAGAAACTGTCCGAACTGTAACTTTGCACAACAGACTGTGTCTTTTCCAGCCACTGATAAACGGACAAGTCCAGGCTCGAATGAGCCACAGAACACTGAGGAGGATACTCAAGCTAGGACATACGAAGACAGGGAGGAGCAAAAGCACAATTCTGTTCGGCAGAAGGTAAACTTCAAAGGGGGGAGGACGTTTCACCGAGGCAATCCTCCCTCCAGAAGATAAATGCGCCTCACCCTTATCTTATGTCCCCACCTGACCCGCTTGTCCTCGGTCATGTGGAGGACCGTACTTCTCCTTCATTTTGGAATACACCGTTTATGATCAAAGTCAATTTCTGTCATAAAGCCATCGACGCAGCACTGGACACCGGTGCCTCGCTGTCAGCTGTTCGTACAAATATGATTTCTGATGACTTGCGACATTCTCTGAAGGTTCAGCCTTGGACTTTTCCCCCGATTCAGCTCGCCAACGGTGCTGCGTGCACTCCGACTGGTGTTGTGTGGTTGAACATTGGCCTGCAAGGAAAAAAGTTCTACCATCGGTTTGTCATTATCCCTGATCTATCCTCTCCAATCATCTTAGGGATGGATTTTATGCTGCGAGCGTCAGTCAGCATTCACATCCCATCAAGGACGGTGACCCTTGGGGAATCTACACCCCAAGAGGTTTTGAGTGAGTGGTTGGATGAACCTGAGCTTGGGAGCTTAATGTTCTTAAATGTCTGCCAGTCTGCCTTGGATGAGAAAGTTGAGAGAGCTTGTCTGAAAAGGGAAGAAAAAGGGAAATTGTTGGACCTTCTTAAAGACTTTTGGAGCCTGTTTGATGGACACTTGGGGCACACTTCATTGGGGGAGCACGAAATCAACACAGGTGAAGCAAAACCAGTTCACCTCCCGCCATACCGGAGCTCACCAGCTAAGAAGCAAATCATTGAAGATCAGATTCAGTTGATGCTGGAAGAAAACATCATCGAACCATCTTCCAGTCCATGGGCTGCGCCTGTGGTAATTGTCAAGAAGCCATGTGGAGACCACAGGTTTTGCGTAGACTACAGAGGCCTTAATCACCTGACACTTAAGGATTCGTACCCACTGCCCAGAGTCGACGAATCATTGGATTTCCTGGCTCGTGGAAAATTTCTTACTACTTTTGATTTGGCTCGAGGGTACTGGCAGGTGTCGGTAGAGGAAAAGTCAAGGCCAAAGACAGCATTCGCATCACACTGTGGCCTTTTTCAATTCAAAGTCCTTCCTTTTGGGCTAAGTAACGCCCCAGCCACGTTTCAGAGAGTAATGAACAATGTCCTTGCTGGATTGGTATACAAGTGCTGTGCAGTATACTTGGATGATATTGTCGTCGTATCCCCAACCTTTGAACAACACTTGCAAGACCTCCGGGAAGTCCTTTCTAGACTTGAGTCAGCTGGTCTTACTCTCAAGCTAAATAAGTGTCAGTTCTGCTTGAGTGAGCTCATCTTCCTAGGATACAGGGTCACTCAGGATGGTATTTCTCCTGATCCGAGAAAAGTGGAGGCGGTCACAGAGTTCAGAACGCCGACAGACGTGAAACAAGTGAGAGGATTTCTCGGCCTCACAAGCTATTACAGGCGATTCATTCCAAATTATGCTCAGAAAGCTGAGTCACTTTTTAAACTCACAAGAAAGGAAACTCCATTCAACTGGGACAACAGTTGTCAGGCTTCGATGGATTACTTGAAAAACTGCCTTACGTCTGAACCTATTCTGTGCCTTCCGGATTTCACACGCCCATTCTCCATCCACACTGACGCTTGTGACTTGGGCCTTGGTGCGGCCTTGATGCAGAAGGATGACATGGGGCGAGATGTGGTGGTAGCTTTTGCGAGCAGGACATTGCACAAAGCGGAAAGACCATACTCAACACCTGAGAAGGAGTGTTTGGGAGTGATTTGGGCTCTGGAACATTTCAGACCTTACATCGAGGGCCTTCGTGTAACCATTTATACTGACCACAACAGCCTGAGGTGGCTAATGAACCGTCCCAACCCCTCTGGACGACTGGCGAGATGGTCCTTGCGCCTACAAGATTTTGATTTTAACATCGTCCACAGGCCAGGGGTTCAGAATAAAGTTCCAGATGCTCTATCACGCAACCCACTGCCGCATTGTGAGGGCCCTATTGACATTCTTCCTCCGCATGCGGTCATCGCTGGGTTGGATCTGCGCAGTCTCTCCTCTGTCCCGATAACAGACAGAGAGCAATTGACACAGTTACAAAAAGGTGACCCAGTGGTTGGCAATCTTCTTCGAAACCTTGAAGGGGGCGGTACGGACGAAGAACATGTCATTCATGATGGTCTGCTCTATTTCAAGGACCCTAAGATAACCTGCAGTCTCCACCCAATGAAGCAGCTTAAGTTATATGTCCCAACAGTCATTCGATCCACTGTACTCAGATATTATCATGACCATCCTACAGCTGGACACCTGGGGGTGACAAAAACGCTGGCCAGGCTGAAACAGAGGTTCTTTTGGCCCAAAATGGGGACAGATGTGAAAAGATACGTTATATCTTGTCCTGTGTGCCAGTTGACGAAGACGAGCCAAAGAAAACCAGCAGGGCTGATGGTTCCGATCAGGCCAATGAAACCCTGGGAATACACAGGAGTGGATTTTGTGGGTCCGCTTCCACGTACTCAGAGTGGCAATGAACATCTGATCGTCTTCGTTGATTACTTTTCAAAATGGGTGGAAGTGTGTGCAGTGCGGTCAGCGACAGCTCAAGTGGCAGCGAGTAAGTTTTTGAGTGAGATATTTGCTCGACATGGTGCACCAGCCTACCTCATATCGGATCGTGGGACTCCGTTTGTGAGCAATCTTTTTGAGCATGTGCTTGGGGCCCTTGGTACTGAACACCGGCTGACAACTGCGTACCACCCACAAACGAACGCCACTGAGAGGGTAAACCGCACACTTAAGACTGCCATACGGGCTTACGTGGAGGACAAGCACACTTCGTGGGATAAATATCTTCCACAACTCTGTTTTGCTCTTCGAACTGCCTGCCATGAGAGCACAGGTCAATCGCCGGCAATGTTGTTATATGGCCGTGAGTTGGACACGCCGCTTGACTTGATAACACAGCCAAATTCTGTGGGAGTTGATGATCCTGGGGTACCCTATCCTGAGAGTTTGAGATATTCCCTGCAGGATGCTCACGATCATGCCAGAGCTGCTCTAAGTGCAAGCCATTCAAAAAAGAAGCGCTATTATGACAAGAAGCGACGCAGGGTTTCCTATGCTGTGGATGACTTGGTCAGGGTAAAAACACACCCCAAATCTGATGCTGGTGCAAACTTTACAGCAAAGTTAGCCCCAGTTTATGCTGGACCGTTTCGCGTCTCTAAGAAACTTTCAAGTGTCAATTACAGACTTTCAAACGTGGACACTGGAGAAGATGCTGGCGTGTTTCATGTAGTAAATCTGCAGCCTTTTCATTCATGGGACACGGCCGTGCCCACAACTAGTTCCTATGCTGATGTTGCGATGTCACTACCTTTGGGTGAGGACTTTGAGTATCAAACAGACAGTGAGGAGTTGGGTAATACGGACCAGAGTGTTGGTATTGACTACTCAAACGAATCTTTGAATCGGCACTCAGATGAAAATTTGCCGGAACGTTGTACTGGACACTCACTTGACCTTACTCCTGACATTGTTGACGGTGTGGGTGTCTCTGACTCTCATGACTTGACGTCTGACGCAGTTATTGCCGAAACCGCAAATCAGGGTCAGAGTCGTTATGCGCTGAGACCGAGAAGAGTCCCTAGAGTTACTTCTGACTGGACGGTGAATAAGTGGACTAATCCCTACCATGTTAAAAGGTTTGACTTAGATTAAGGATGACAGACTGCATTAGACTGTTGTTCCAGAGTGTTAATTGTTATTGTTCCTGTGTGTTCGTGGGTCTCATGGAAGAAGAATTGAGTGTTTCATTTTTGGGTCGTGATCAGACTTTTCTCATGTGTTACTGAACTAATGTACACTGTGCTAACATGTATGCTCGTACTGTTTGTACATTATCTATCCCTATGTCTTGTTAACTTTTCAAATCAGTCATGTATGAGTGGTTGTTAAGTAGAAGTCTTCCTTTGCTGTGTACGGCTGAGGGCAGCCTTTTTTTGGCCGGGGGAAATTTGTAACGAATGGAAATATGGTGTGACCCTTTTAAGAATCTGTGACGAGTGGGGGTGGGGTGTGGCCCCTTTAAGAGCTGCGCGCTCCTGTTGAAGAGTCGACATTATTGGTATTGTATGTGCTATATGTCGTGTGCCTCGAACACCCCATGTGGGTAATTTCTGTTTGATGCCGACTTTTATATTATTTTACTTTGCTTGTTAAGTAACGATGTGGACGGGAGGACGTGCGACAGATAGTTATACTGCATGAGTTCGATGTGGAATAAAGCACGAGTTTTGAGATGCATATCGCCTCCGTGAGTCTGTCTGGCCTCCGCACGTAATATCAGTTGTGAGCTATCCATCTCCTTCTTCCTGAGCAGCGCGTTACAGGATCCTTGTGAACGGGGGTCATTTTGACAACGCTGTCCTCTGTACATGAAAAACACAAAAGAAAAACTTATACATTAGTAAAGAGCAACAATTTTGCAGAGGATCTTCTCCAAAAATGTTTTGAAACAATGGATTTGTGAAGTGGGATTGGATTCAAAACCAGGATCATCAAATTGCTTCAGATTCTGTTCACTAATCATGGCCAAGGTAAGAGACATTCACATTTGAACTTTTTCTTGTCTAGTTTACGAGTAATATTTCACTGTGTCTCAGCACAATTTGCAGATATTACGATGTTTTCTTCGTCTCCTCCTTTTTTTTGTATCTTAATCTTTATTTTCATACTCTCTTCCCTCCTCAGTCCTGTGTTTCCTCCCCTCTGCTGGCACGGCATTTGATTCTGTGTAAATTAATTGCTCATCATATGGGATGCGACATGCGATTAGTCTCAATCCAGATAATAGTGTGTGTGTCTTCACCGAGGGAATGCGCTGCCAATTTGCTCGGCGTGCATCTGCCAAATGACTCGTGTTTACACACTGCATCCCTCGAGGGAAGTTTGTCACAATGCGACTTCTTACATTTCAATAATGCATCGGCTCCTCAGATAGACAAAGACACACAGGCTCACTCTCCCTGCAGAAGCAGACACACAGTCTCGCTACAGACGGCTACACCACGATGCCAACAGGACAATCAGGAGACACACACACCACAGTCCCCTCTCTCACAGCAATCCCCAAGAGTTCACGGCTCTCTCACACTGGTTTCTGTGTGAATGGTGCTATGACACAAACACTAAGTTTGTAACATTGCATTTATATGTGTTAGTAGTATATCGGTTGTTTTCAGTTGGTTTTGCTTCAAGATCCTATAATTTGATTAACATTTTAATAAAATGAAACGCAATTGATCACATATACACTTTTCCAAATTATACTGTCCGGCTAAAAAACAAGTCTCAGTTTGGATTTAAATAAGTAAATGCTTAAGAGTCTATGATTGGATAATTATTATTTCTTTAGATCTAATATTGTCACATGGAATCAATGTAGCAAAATTCTGCAGCAGAGCGACGACATCTCAGATCATTATCTGGTCTCGTGTAAACCTAATTTAGCCAAGGCTGCAAAGCCGACTCTGTTATAAATATGGTAGAACTATAACTTCTGCCACTAAAGATGGAAGAAAACAAAACTAGAAGTTTTTCACATTTCGTGGAGAGAGAGCCCAATTGCATACAGAAAGGCCTTAAAAGCTGCTAGATCTGCTTATTTTTCAACACTTTTAGAAGAACACAACCCTAGGTATTTATTTGAATCAGTGGCTAAATTAATGAAAAATAAAGCTCCAACACTGTACGTTTTCAGACAACACAGCAGTAATGACTTTATGAACTTCTTTACTTACAAGATTGATAATATTAGAGAGAAAATTATAACTATGCAACCGTCTACTACAGCATCGGTTCCCAACAGGGGGGTCTCGACCCACAAGGGGGCCCTCAGCGAGCTCTATGGGGGGTCACGTCATATTTTGAAAAGTGTTGAACAGTGAGCATTAAAGCAGCAGTCCGTAACATTTTTTGTGTTCAAAATTTACAAAATTTAAATAATAAGTGGGTACATCATGAATCCATTTTCCAAACCGTGTTTTTGTCTTATCCTGAGTACTATACACCTATAATAAATGTTTATATTGGGACTATTTTACTCTGGTTCGGGTCGTACCACTGCGGTGTAGCTCAGTGCCTGCGCGACTCATTATAGACATAATGACGCAATCCTCACAATGATTGAAAAAGCCTCACATGTAACATGCAAGTATTGAGGTCCAAGACACCAGTCATTTTGTAATAGCCTATATTAATTCTTTTTTTCCTACACACCAGTTTGAATACTGATATTTTTATTATTGCATTTCAAATAGGGCCAATTAATACGCTACTAGGCTTACGTTTTTAATTTACAAACGGCCTACAGATGTTTTTGTTATAGTATATATTATACACTATTATTTGTGCATAAACATATCTGGTTATAGTTATAAACATACTGTTTGTTTAAAAACAAAACATTTTGTAATCCTTGCTGCAAGCTTACAAGAGCGACAATATCATTAGTTGTGAAGGGGGGGGCCATAAAATATTTTCTTGGGAAAAAGGGGGTCTCAGACAAAAAAAGGTTGGGAACCACTGTACTACAGTATCAGATCAGAGAGTGCATTGTTGTCTCCCTGAGGAAAAATTTCTTTCATTCATTACTATAGGAGAGGAAGAATTTTCTAAACTCGTTAAATCAGCTAAATCAACAACATGTATGTTAGACCCTATACCGACTAAGCTAAAGAGATGCTTCTAGAGGTCATAGATCCTCTTCTCAATATTATTAATTCATCTTTGTCACTAGGATATGTACTGAAAACTTTTAAGCTGACTATTATTAAACCTCTTATTAAAAAAATGCAACTTGATCCTAGAGAATTAGTGAATTACAGGCCGATCTCGAATCTACCTTTTCTATCGAAATTAATAGAAAAAGCAGTATCCTCACAACTATGTTCCTTTCTCGAAAGAAATTATATCTGCGAGGATTTCCAGTCCGGATTTAGACCGTACCATAGTACCGAGACAGCTCTCGTTAGAGTCACAAATGATTTGCTTTTATCATCCGATCGTGGCTGTATCTCGCTATTAGTGTTACTCGATCTTAGTGCTGCATTTGACACCATTTACTACAACATTCTTTTAAATAGACTAGAAAACGATGTTGGCATTAGTGGAATTGCACTAGCATGGTTTAAATCATACTTATCTGACCATTATCAGTTTGTAGCAGTAAATGAAGAGATGTCTTATCGATCATAAGTTCAGTATGGCGTACCGCAAGGCTCAGTACTGGGACCGCTGCTGTTCACTCTGTACATGCTACCATTAGGAGATATCATTAGGAAACATGGAATTAGTCTTCACTGTTATGCTGATGATACTCAGCCCTGTATATCTTCGCGCCCGACGAAATACACCAATTCACAAAACTAACGGAATGCATAGCTGATATAAAAATTTGGATGACTAGTAATTTCCTACTACTAAATTCTGAAAAAAACAGAGTTTCTAATCTGTGCTCTGTTAAGTCTCCATCGTCGGTTAGGAACCTGGGTGTGCTCTTTGATACTAATCTTTAATTTGAAAGCCACGTTTCTAGCATCGTGTAAAACCGCATTCATCAACCGCATTGGAGTGATGACTCTGACTTCCAACCAGATGGAACTGGATAAATATTCTGAATGTTCTGATCAAATCTGACCTCTGACCTGTAATACTGCCTGAATCATAATCAAACTCTGTTCGTTCGTTGGCCAGAGGAGAACTGGCCCTCTGACTGAGCCTGGTTTCTCCCAAGGTTTTTTTTCTCCATTCTGTCACTGATGGAGTTTTGGTTCCTTGCCACTGTTGCCTTGGCTTTTGGCTTGCTTAGTTGGGGGGACATTTAATATTCAACAATATTATTGATCTGCCTTACTTAAGGTGGACGATGATGCAATTTTCTTCTAGAAACAAATTCTTTGTTGTATTATTTTCATGTTATCACTGTGAAGCTGCTTTAATACAATCTGTATTGTAAAAAGCGTTATATAAATAAAGGTGACTTGACTTGACTATTGCAGTGATAATTATGTTTCTATTATGTTATTTGTTTGACAAAAGTTCTTCTAACTCTAATTGATGGAGTGATTAGTTTTTCATTTTTTAAACAACCATATAGGAAGACACATCATGGCCATGTCATGGATGACAATGTCAAGATTCATCAGGCTCAAATTATGAAAGAATGGTTCCCAGTAAGCAACAAAGTGACAGCCCAGATCCCGGCCACATCTTGTACATGTGGATTCCACCCGTAGCAGATGTGGGCCGGATCTGAGCCGACACTATGTTGCTGTCTGGGTTGGGAGGGAGCATGACAAATTATTTTCACACATTAATTGACACATCTTGAGTCCAGATCTTAAATTCATTCAAGTCTTTGGGTTGTGCTGGAGGAGACTTTAGAGAGTGCTAGACTCTTGCATTGACAATACAAGATCTTGAAGAAAAATCTATGCACCTCTTGATGGAGATAGCATCACAACATTTATCTCCAGCACTGGAATCAATCTCAGACAGGTTTGTTAAATAGTTTGTCAGGTCTTTAAATGGAAACCCTTCTTAAAGAGTGTGTTCCACATTATTAAGTGAGTCATAGTTCTTATGCAATATGGGGATGAAGGAAAATCTTTCTGAAGATGAAAAGCGTTGAAATGCAGATTAATCTTGCAGATTAAATGCATTAAAGCAACTACTGTTTTAGTTTTAATGGAGATTATCAAACTATCAAAAAATTTGTGAGGGATTTAGAGAAGAACTTGGACAGATAAAAGCTTATTAAGGGAAGTTTCTGTCAAACAAATTAATTGTATTAAAAGGGCAGCTATAAAAAAGCTACTGTTAAGCAGCAAACCGGTATTTGAAGCCGCTAGAGTCTCAATAACCTCTCCATGCAGACTGGCATAAAGTTGCATTTTTTGCCACCTCTAACCAAAGCTCACAAAGAGAAACCTTTACAGTGCTTTTTTCCCAGGTTAACCATTAAAGAACGTGACACACGCGTCTCCCGGAAGTCCTGGAGAAAAAGATGACGAATCCAAAACTCCGGACCATAATGTCGGCCCAGATCCGGCCCACATCTGGTCCGTGTGGAATCCACGTGTACCAGATGTGGGGTGGATCTGGACTGACATTATGTTGCTGTCTGGGTAAGTGTTTCCTATTTTGTGTGCCATCAGACGTCCAGCCAGCAGTCCTTGGGCGTGTCGTCTGAGACCGGGGTGATGCTACCTTCCGGTTCTCCAACAAAAATACATAATCACTGCAGCAATTATGGTAGACCAATAAAACATAGAAAAAACAAAATGATGCTTCCCAGTTGGCATTTCAATATTTACTAACTGGTGAATCAATGTCGTAAAGCAAAGTTGAATGACTGTTGAATTTTGAGCCAATTTTGCAAATTGGGAAGGGGAATGCCAATATGACGCAATGATGTCATGAATATGATGAAATTGAGCAACTTTTCAATCAGACTTTCGCTACTTTTGATTGAAAGTATGTTGACTGCAACTGTGGCTGCACTGATTGTGGACTCTTGGTGGTACTTCTTGAATTGATTTGATGGAAAAAAAATCCATATCACCCCTTTTCACACGATTGATGTAGGATCAGTTGCACTAAATGAACATTAAATTGACAGTCTTTTAACATGCATTTAGCATTGTAGCACTTTCAGAACAGACTTGCAAAAAATCTTCTGGTTGCGACTCACCAGTTGAGAACCACTAGTAAATAGCATAATGCATTCTTCATCCATCAATATGCTCTCTTGACAGCCCTCTTTCACTCATAAGAGGAATAAGATCAAATGTAAGATAGTGATTATCAAAGGAAACAACCTCTGTGAGATTGATGATCCACCCTTTCAGTTCCACGATACCCACCTGACTCGGGCTGCCACATCCTTCTGTCTCACAATCTCTCAAACTCTCTCACTCAGGCCTGAGGGGGAGATGGAGAAGCTGGCGCCTTTGGTTCGACCACCAACTCAACCGTTCCCCCTCCCCCTGTACCTATTCCAAACCCAGCGCTTCCTCAACCTTTCCTCCATTAATCACACCATCCTAATTAACAGCGCGGGCATCCCTGGTCATCGTAGCCCTCTGAGAGCGCAGCTGGTCCTGCTCGAGGGACCATCTGATGTGGAAGCGTCGCCAGGGGCGCGATTCTCCAATAACATTACAACAGAGCGTGGAACCATGTGTGATTCTCAGACCTGCATAGAGAAATGAGATGTGCCAGATGCAAGCTGTCATTATGAAAAAACATAATGATGCATCCTGCTGCAAAACCAGATGAAAATCGTTGTGCTAAAACAAATCTTCATTCACTAATAATTTAATTTTGCTCAATTATGTGTGCATTTCTGCCCCATTCACCGCAGGTCCGAGATCCGAGATGCCGAGATGCCCCTATACCCTTAAATAGGGCACTATTTGAGGGCGCAGCCATTTGTAATTGTGTCTGAAACCATTGTGGACGTTGCTCTCATTTAATCCCATAATACACCACAATAATGAGTTTACAACCAATGTACACTATACAGTTAGATAATACCTGTAGCAAGGTTAAAGGCTCAGGGAAGAAGGCAGTGACCAGCAAAAAAACTATGTAACTTTAATCAATAAACAAACAACAAAATGAAAATAAAGCGGCAGCCCCTCATGGACAACTGCGGCATAAAAATAAAAGAAAACAATAAACATAAAATAAAAATCCGGGCCTGGTCCTCTCTCGTCTTTCACTGTTGTGACTCCTCCTTTTACCCTTCCGGAGCTCCTCTGTGAGACTGGAGAACAGTGTTGCGTGCAGGTAACGCTCATTAGCAATCGCACCACTGGCCTTGCTCTGTTTCGACTGCTCTCAGCCCTGACCAGCTTGCCACGTACCCATAATGCACTTTGAGAGTTGCTTGCCGAATTAATTTCTGCATTTGACCAGAAGATGGCGCCCGGAGCTTAATCATCCATCCATCCATTTTCCAAACCGCTGGTCCAAAGTGGCTATAGCGTAATATCATACAGGTATAAATTCCTTTTTAATTGATTATTAAATTAGTTTCCATGACAGAGTTCAAGATAAATCTTTGCATTTCATATGTTAATAAATAAAAAATAAATAATAAATTAAAATAAAAAGAATAAATTAAAAATAAATCTTTCATATGTTCTATAGGCGCGTAGTGTTTCTTTTCAAAGTGACACCGCCACCTACTGGCCTGGCATGAACAATATAGCATTTTACTTTTCTGTTTTTTAGTACATCGTTGTCATGTAAATGTACCCTTGATGTCCTTAGTGACATTTACTCTGATCTTTAATCACCTGGAACCACACTGGTATGCTTCAAACCACCGTATTTATCCTCGCTAAAGCCCAACTCATATTACAGAATAATGTTACTCCACAAGCAACTTGCAGTTTTGTGCTAATAGGCAAAATCTTCTGTACTATTTTTACAAATGACTTGAAAACCCCCATGCTATACTATAGGATTCAGAGCATAATGAACAGGACACCTGGGTGAATATTTCAGAAGTCTAGCTCAAGTACTGATGTGTATGTGTGGGTGTGTCGGGCAGTAGGGGGCGCTACTGAGCTGAGCGCCAGAGCAGCTGCTGTGCCCCTCAACCTGCCCGTTTGAATCCCACCTTCGGTACCATCTGTTGCACAGTATGGTCACCAGTCTGGCAAGAATCACACACACAAACGAGCCGGCTTCCGCCTCAGCCACCGGACCACCATCACAGCAACATCACGCGCTTCATTCATCTCCCTACAGGGGGAGCCGACTCACACACCTGTCAGGAGAAGCACACAGAGAGAGAGAGAGAGAGAGAGAGAGGTGACTGCAAACACTCTTCTGTTCATGAATCTACAATATATTAACTTATCTTAAGTAGTTTACACAGAAGCCTTGAAGTCAACATGCAATCAAACTTGACCCTATACTTCTTAATACACATTCCTGGTCTCATAATAAATGATTCATTGATGCATGTTTTTACAAAGACAAATTGTTTCACTCGTAACTCAAAATGCATCATATCACAGAAGTAAAATAGGTTGCCAATACCATTTTATGTTGACTTTAAGAAAAGGTATGGATAGCATTTGGGAGGGGAGGATAGTATGAGGAAACCTTACAGGTCAGTCTCAAACTTGCACTACTCCATGAGTGTCTCAGAACAGAAAAACAGTCTAAATCAGCAGAGATGACCTTTCAAACAGCAGGCTGTGACTCTGCCCACTTGAGCCAATGAGTTTTCCTGAGGTTAAGCAAATTATTTACCCTGGCGGTGTTCAGTCCTGGTCCTTGACGGACACTATCCTGCAGAGTTTAGGTCCAGGCAAGTTTGTTTTGGGTAGGCTAGAGCTCGGAAATTGCCAGGATTAGACACCCCTGTTTTACTTGTATTTTCTTTTTTTCTCTTTTTTTTTTTGAAGGTTGTTGAGGCTGGTTAGGAGGTCAGTGAAGTTGCTGACCCAGCCGAATGGAGACCTCTTCATAAGCCACCACTTCAGGTGCCTCTACATCCTCCATCTCTGCGGCCCTGGCCTCATTGAGGAACACTTAACCTTGACAGAGGGGTCAAGGGACCTGCTGGGCAGTGCAGATGGCCCCTACTGATCTGTGGACACTTTTAACCTTACACCGGCTCTCCTCCATATCTTGAAGTGGGATCTGGTTGCTGATGGATGTTCAATATACATTCACTACATTCCCTGCTTGGGTGGCAGGGTCCATAGAGCAAGGGTGTCCAATCCTCCAGGGCCCAATCCTGCTCCTGGAGGACTACTGTCCGGCAGATTCGAGCTCCAGGCCTAGTGATACAGGCAGAAAGTGAAAGCAGGTATGTTGGAGCAGGGTCACATCTAAACTCGGCTGGACCGTGACTGTTTAAGTCTTCTGCCACAGAGGGTAAACCTAAGACCTAAGAGAACATAAGAGTTTTGTCCAGTCCTAATCAAAAACACATCAATCAGCTAATCGGGTAGTTTTCAGGACTACTAGAGCTGTGCTCAAAATCGCGGTTACACTTTATTTCGATAGTCACTGTAGACGTTCTACTAATTATAAGTAACTTTTCAACTACATGTCAACTAACTCTCATTAGTGTATTAGTATATTATAGTAGACTGTCAGTAGACTGTTAGGTTATGGTTAGGTGTTAGGGTTCGGGTTAGGAGAATAAGTTGACTTGTAGTCGCCAAGTTACTTATAGTCAGTTGAATGTCTGTTGGGGGACCAACAAAATAAAGTGTTAGAAGATATTAAGCTGACAGTCTACTAATACTCTAATGACAGTTAGTTGACATGTAGTTGAAAAGTTACTTATAGTTAGTAGAATGTCTAAAGTGGACTATCGAAATAAAGTGCTTCTAAAATCGCTGCTTTACCTTTATAGAGGACAACTATTTGTAGTGGTGTCCGAAACCATAGTGGACATTATTAATCCCACAATGCACTATAATACTGAGTGTACAACCATATGTAGATTCAAAGCCTAGCCGCTAGAGATTACCGATACCCCTTGAGAGTAACACCAAATGAGATCCAGTGTTTTGCCCGTGGACTTGGTGTCTGAAATCCGTCCACTTGTTTTCATTCACTCCTTTGAGCGGATAATATTAGTAAATTGAAGTAGGGAATAGCGAATGATAGAGGGAGCATTTCAGATACAGCCTTGAAACCTCCTGGCGCTGAACTCTGCAGGACACTGGCCCTTAAGGAGCAGGGGCCTCATGCATCAACACTGCGTACGCACAAAAACACGGCGTACGCCAGTTTTCATGTTCACGGCCAGATGTACTAACAGTGAAATTAACGTAAGAATGTGCGTTCCTCCAAGTAAACTTCATGTCTGGCGTACGTACATTTGTCTTGATTTTTGTCCGTTGGCGACTCATAGAGGCAATAAAGTGAAGTGGCAAACATTACACTACGAATTGTTCTATCGCACCACCAGCTGTCAGATATTGCTTAATAATATGTCAAATAATTTATCAATTACAAATTATGTCACACGAGTCTTATTAAAATATTCTATTATGCAATTAAGTAATGCAATGGCAGCGTTGGCTTAACTAGGAATAAAAAATAAACTTAATTAATTTGGTCAGTAAAGATAATAAAAAAAAAGTAATATTTTTATTCAGCAAGGACACATTGAATTTGTTTAAAAGTGCCAGTAAATGCATTTATAATGTTACAAAAGATTATAAGATTTCTATATGTGTTTGATTTAAGTTTTTATTCATTAAAGAATCCTGAAAATACAATATCACGGTTTCCACGAAAATATGAAGCAGAAGCACAGCTGTTTTCAACACTGATAATAATCATAAATGTTTCTTGATCATCAAATCATCATATTATCCTGATTTCTGAAGGATCATGTGACACTGAAGACTGGAGTAATGATGCTGAAAATTCAGCTTTGATCACAGGAATAAATGACACTTTAACATATATTCACATAGAAGACATTTTCAGTGAAATTTCGTTTCTTGCTGGCTTTAGCTATGTTCTTGCAGGGTTCTTTTGGCAAATTGAACTAATTACCATATTTAAATTAATGTAATTGAGGGAGGAGACTGGGTGTTGGCGTTGGCGTTGTGCATGTGCGCTCAATTTTACGTTAATTGGGATGTACAAAGAAAATATGCGTGTGATCCTTCGTACGCAGAGATTCATACATCTGTTTTTTTTTGCGCGTACGCACATTTACAGCTTTGTCCGTACGTTTTAGTTTGAATTCAACGCAAGTCTTTGTACATGAGGCCCCAGGACTGGACACCCCTGGCCTAAGCCACAATGCATTGTGGGTTATTGGATGTGGAAAAATCTAGGAAAAGCTGGGCTTGAAGCCTACATGAAATCAGAATAGCCCCCTATTTACTTTCTTAATACACGTTCCTAATCAGTGCACATTCCATATCCTGATTCACTTGGAAATACCTAGTATGATTAAAGTAAATTTGGTTGTGAATTCCATTTCTTGTTAGAAATCTTTCTAATAGAAAGGACTGTGTCGAAACTGTAACCTAGCAGTTAGCCCATAGTTTAAGATGTGGTGCTCATGTAGACGATACAAGTTTGAGTTCAGCTCATATGATTTCAAATCCTCCCTTCATTTCCTATTCTGTTCTTTCTCTAATATTTTTGTTAAAGGAATAGTTCATATGTCAACATATATATAGAATATATAATATGTCAACATGTCAATAACATCAAACCTCATTGGTGACTTGATGTAATGTCACGTGACACGCAAGGACCAATGAGGTTTAATGCTACTGTTGCTATATTCCATTTGGGCTCTGTATATATAATGACGATCTGATCTAACAGTGAATAACCTTTTACATTTTGCTCTGTTTATTATAAGTGATCTTATTGCTTCAGAAGACTTGGATTAAAGCACTGGAGTTGTACGTATTAAGTTTGCGCTACCTTTATGTGATTTTTTTGGAGTTCGAAACGGTCAGACTCAATTGATTTTCATTATATAAACAAACACAGCTGAAAGATTCTTCAAAAATCTTTTGTTTTCCGCAGAAGAAAGAAAGTCTTACAGGTTTGGAACGACATGCGGGTGAGAAAATGATGACAGAGTTTTCATCTTTGGGCGAACTGTCCTTGTTTATATGATCACAGTGATAAAAGTGGCAAAATAAAAATTAAATGAAGGTTTGGAGCATGCTGTTAGCTATTGAAAAGAAAAAATAAACGCAGATTTGTATTTGACAGGATATTTCCAATACACGCTGAACATGTTTTCCTGCCATCACTGAACGTGCACATATTTATTTCATTTTTCCTATTGACAAGCCGTGACAAGAGCCAGATTGATGGCGAAAGCGGCAATTAGCAAATGAGGTTTGCAGTTTTGCGCGGGTGATGTCGACCTCAGCAGCGGTGTCAGAGGCGGGTGTGAGGAGAGGGTTGCTGGAGCTCGGTGGAGGGGGGGTCCTGTGGCAGTATATTTATTAGCAGCTGTCAGCGGCATGACACTTTGATGAATGGCGGTGTGTAATCAGGAGTGCTCTCCGACAGCCTGCGCTCACAGCCTTCTACCTGCCAAACATGCACATACATGATCACACACACACACACACACACACACACACACACACACACACACACACTTAGCTTGTTAAGCTTCGCAAAAACAAGACCTCTTGAAAAACATGTTTTTCTCATGGAAAAGAAGGGAGGAGTTTGGGTGAAAGGCGGATAAATAATGCCCTGTAAATTGATATTATGATATTTTTTTTATATGACACAAACTGCTGGGTGACCCCAAATGATTTGTACCATTATTGTATTCAAGTTAACATGAATGAACTTCTTGAATTGACTGTAGTTATTCATATAAATAATTCTCAGGACAAACGTTGTCAGAAGTCATGTGTGTCACTTTTATTGTTACTATAAAATCATAATAAATTAAGTAACAGTAATATTCTGAAAAGTTTTAATTTCTTTCAAAGAAAACAATATAAAATCATATACTGACCCTGACCTTTTGAGGGGTAATGTATTTCTGAAAAAATAATATTTTCAAATATTTCATTGTCAAAATTGTCAAGGTTCAACAAAATGCTATGCTATTTCTAATGCTCTTTCTTTAACACATGAAAAGTCTTTTCACTAAAGTGAAAGAAAGACTCTCCAGAATTAAGCCAGTCTTGCGTAGTCTCACCTTCCCTCTAATAGTGTCATCAGATTCCTCTCACAGGCCTCCAATGTGTTTCCAAACTGCCTTCATCAGTGTCACAGTGTGTGTGTGTGTGTGCATGCATGTGTGTGAGTGTGTGTGAGAGAGTGTGTATGAGTGTTAGAGTGTGTGTGCGTGTGTGTGTGTGTGTGCATGTGTGTGAGTGTGTGTGAGAGAGTGTGTATGAGTGTTAGAGTGTGTGTGTGTGCGTGTGTGTGTGTGTGTGCATGTGTGCATGTGTGTGTGTGAGTGTGTGAGTGTGTGAGTGTTTGAGTGTTTGTGTGCATGTGTGTGAGTGAGTGAGTGAGTGTGTGAGTGTTTGTGTGCATGTGTTTGTGCATCTGTGTGTGTGTGTGTGCACGGGCACGCGGGTCGAACCGCAGCAGACGGTGAGATGCCCACAGAGACTGAGGGAAAAGAAAGATGACAGTAATAAAGGAAGAGCGGGTGAGTGTCATGTCAGAACACTGTCGCCGTGAAGTGTTTTTATCTCCCGCTAAAGTGGCTGTGTGTCGCTGAAGTGCGTGTCTTTTTTCACAAGTGTCTCAGCAGGTTGTCAGAGAAGCCACGGCTGTCAAACAAGCCCCTCTGTGAGTGCTCATGGGTAATTATGACACTCTGACAGGTTGCCTCTCACCCTGAGCGAGTGCATGTGAGAAGAGAAGTCAAATGCATGTTAAACCCTTTTACACCAAACCGTAAGTTTGTTTGTGGAATCACTCCGGAGGTCATCCAAACATTTGAACCTGCTTTAACATTTTATAGGCAATAAGTACACACAGGAAATCATGGAGGGGTGGTGTATAATAAACCTTGTGAAAAAAAAGCTCTTAAATTGGTAACACATTATTTCGATGGTCCACTGTTGAACATTCTGTTGAAGTAACTTTGCAACTATATGTCAACTAACTCTCATTAGAGTATTAGTAGACTGTGCTTAATATCCGCTAACTCTTTATTGTGATGCTCCCCAACAGACACTCTACTGACTAGAAGTAATTTCATGTCAACTTATTCTAACCCTAACCCTAATAGTCTACTAATACTCTACTAAGACTCAAAGGAAAGTTAGTTGACATGTAGTTGCAACGTTACTTATAGTCAACAGAATGTTTTAAAGGGACCATCAAAATAAAGTTACACCCTTAACTGTATTGAATGTCCACTTGTAGTGCATACAGAACTATACATGAAGATAATGTGATATTAAAGAAATTATGACTGTTTCTTTACACACGGAAGTACTTTTTATATAAAAAAAATAATAACGTAAAATTGTTTTAATCTTTTGTTGTGTTTTAAAGAAGTTGTTAATGAGTTCACTAACATACTAAAGCACTGTAAAATACTTGATATATAAAGGTAAAATACAATTTTAGCTGAGGTGTGTTATTCAATCTTACATTTAAAGCTATTAGTAATCAACATTTGAAGTGGATCAAAAAAAGTTCATCAAAGTTGTCCTAAGACAAGAGCGGGTATTGTTCAAAATTAATGTATAACTTTGATGAAAGGTTTTGATCCACTTCAAATATTGACTACTGTAGTTTAAATGTACTATATTGCATTAGGGGGCTGTTACGTTGGCGTTTACCCTGGTGGACGAGAGGGTCGCCTCCCAAAGTCTACAGGTTGTGGGTGGAAACCTACACTGATATGCACTGAGCAGCAGTTCGAAGTATTCTGCATTCTTAGAGACCCTGAATGAAGTCCCGATGGGGCTCCAGTAGCGGACTCCGTAGTTCTGCTGATTTCAACTAAGATTTCAACGCACAGGTGGGCAATGATGGAGACACCGGGAGAGGCGTGACTGGGAGGAACGGCCTCCCTGATCTAAACCCAAGCGTTTGTTGTTAGACTTATGTCATGGATTGTCTATAATGAACACCATGTTTGAACATAAGGATGCTCATAAGTGTACGTGGTACCAGAGCACCCTAGGCTGAAGGTCGATGATTGATTTTGTGATCGTATCGTCTGATGTGAGGCTGCATGTTTTGGACACTCGGGTGAAGAGAGGGGCGGAGCTGTCAATGATCAATCGATCACCATCTGGTGGTGAGTTTGATCAGGGGGTGGGGGAAGACTCTGGACAGACCTGGTAAGCCCAAATTAGGGCTGCACGTTATTGGTAAAAAATTATATTGCGATATTTTATTTTTCAGCGATATATATTGCGATATAAAAACAATTTCACCAGTTGACTTGAATAGCTCTATTTGGAAAGAATGAATCATTCTAGAATGACTGGGGTGGTTTTAAATCCGCATAGAAACTAATATTAATAGAATGTTAACTAATGTACCAGCAGTAGTTCAGAAGAAAAAAAAACTTGACATTGACATTGATCCTGCGATGTGACTATCGTGGATCTCCACATCGCGATATCGATGCTAAAACGATACATCCCAAATGGGTAGTGCTAGTGAACTGGGAACATCTTGAGGTCCATTAGATTCCCAACTCCCATCTCCGGCGGTGCTTTTCTGACATCCCTGTGGAGGTTGGGGGCATTTAACCTGAGTGGGCAATGTTCACAGCTTCCATTGCTGAAGCTGCGGTGGGGAGCTGTGGTCTCAAGGTATTAGGTGCCTCAAGGGGCGGTAATCCTCGAACATTGTGGTGGACACTGGTGGTCAGGGAAGCTGTCCAACTGAAGAAGGAGTCCTTCCGGGATATGACCTCAATTGAGGTAGTTGGCCGGTGGAAGGGACACTTTGAACACTTTTGCCCTCTATGGCAGAGGCAGAGCTGAAGGCTGACTGCGGATTGCCATCCATTTCCCTGGGGAAAGTCACTGAGGTAATTAAACAACTCCACATTGGAAAAGGCCAGAGGATTGATGAGATCCGTCCAGCAATGCTGAAAGCAATGCGTGTGGAGGGGATGTCTTGGATGACACGCCTCTTCAACATTGTGTGGGAGTCGGGGACAGTTACCAAGAAGTGGTAGACTAGGGTAGTGGTTTCCCTGTTTAAAAAGGGGGACCTGAGAGTATGTGCCAATAACCGGAGTATCACACTTCTCAGCCTCCCTGGTAAAGTCGACTCCAAGGTGCTGGAAAGGAGGGTGCCGCCGACAGCCGAACCTCAGACTCTGCCCTGGTCATGGAACGGACCAGCTCTTTACTCTTGCAAGGATCCTGGAGGGGGCCTGGGAGTATGCCCATTCGGTCTACATGTGCTTTGTGGATCTGGAGAAGGCGTTTGACCAGGTTCCCCGGGAGAGACTGTGGGAGGTGCTGCGGGAGTATGGGGTGAGGGAGTCCTTTCTCAGGGCTATCCAATCCCTGTACGTCCAAAGCAAAGTGAGAGCTGTGTCCAGGTTCTCGGCAGTGAGTCAGACTCGTTCCAGGAGGGGGATGGCCTCCGCTAGTGCTGCGCTTTGTCACCAATCCTGTTTGTGATATTCATGAACAGAATATTGAGGCGTAGTCATGGTTGGGAGGGGTTGCGGTTCGATGGGCTGGGGATCTCATTGCTACTTTTTATAGATGATGTGGTCCTGATGGCATCATCGCTCCGTAACTGGGATGAGGATTAGCACCTCTAAATCTGAGGCCTTGGTTCTCAGCAGGAAACGGATGTAACAACGGAGAGGGAAATTGGCTGGAGAATCTGAGAAGCGGGGGCGCTACTGCAGTCGATTTGCCGCAACGTTGTGACGAAAAGATAGCTGAGCTGGAAAGCAAAACTCTCGATCTACCAGTCAATTTTCATTCCTAAACTCACTCATGGTCATGAATGCTGGTCATGACCCGTACAGAATACGCACCCACAGACTTCCACAGATTGTAGTGGCCGTCATTGACAAGTACAACCTGCGCGTGCGCGATTGTGAGAGGTACCGCTGATTGATGTTACGTTTTTATGAGAAAGAGAATGTTTAAAATGTCTAAAATAAAACTGAACGTGGAGGAATTAAGGAAACGTTGCTTGTCTGCAAAAATCACTGCACAGGACAGAGCAAAAGGGTTTTTATGAGGATGGGGGAGATGTTTTGTAAAGCCTGTCAACACTTTGTTGATTACCTGAGGCGACAGACGGCACTGGAGCATCTCACATCCGCTCGCCACAAGAACAGAAAGGGAAAATGAGTGCCGCAGGTTCGTGTACTACACATACTCAAGTACGCATTCATCTCCAGCATTTCATCGTCAGATACACTCAGAAACCTGTCAAAATAAAAGTTCTATTTGTTTTTGTATTGTGAAACTCAAATAAAAGTTAAGAAGTGAATATTTTGTAATATTTTCATTTCTAATACTCTAAGATCTTTTTAACACATTTAAAACAGATTTTTCCACACACACAAAAAAAAAAAATATATTGCTATAAACAATAATATATCTTATTGTATATATATATATATATATATATACATACTCACCTAAATGATTATTAGGAACACCTTTTCAATTTCTCATTAATGCAATTATCTAATCAACCAATCACATGGCAGTTGCTTCAATGCATTTAGGGGTGTGGTCCTGGTCAAGACAATCTCCTGACCTCCAAACTGAATGTCAGAATGGGAAAGAAAGGTGATTTAAGCAATTTTGAGCGTGGCATGGTTGAGCGTGGCAGACCATGGCCGGTCTGAGTATTTCACAATCTGCTCAGTTACTGGGATTTTCACGCACAGCCATTTCTAGGGTTTACAAAGACTGGTGTGAAAAGGGAAAAACATCCAGTATGCGACAGTCCTGTGGGCGAAAATGCCTTGTTGATGCTAGAGGTCAGAGGAGAATGGGCCGACTGATTCAAACTAATAGAAGAGCAACTTTGACTGAAATAACCACTCGTTACAACCGAGGTATGCAGCAAAGCATTTGTGAAGCCACAACACGCACAACCTTGAGGCGGATGGGCTACAACAGCAGAAGACCCTACCGGGTACCATTCATCTCCACTACAAATAGGAAAAAGAGGCTGCAATTTGCAAGAGCTCACCAAAATTGGACAGTTGAAGACTGGAAAAATGTTGCCTGGTCTGACGAGTCTCGATTTCTGTTGAGACATTCAGATGGTAGAGTCAGAATTTGGCGTAAACAGAATGAGAACATGGATGCATCATGCCTTGTTACCACTGTGCAGGCTGGTGGTGATGGTGTAATGGTGTGCCAATTGGGCATCGTTTAAATGCCACGGCCTATCTGAGCATTGTTTCTGACCATGTCCATCCCTTTATGGCCACCATGTACCCATCCTCTGATGGCTACTTCCAGCAGGATAATGCACCATGTCACAAAGCTCGAATCATTTCAAATTGGTTTCTTGAACATGACAATGAGTTCACTGTACTAAAATGGCCCCCACAGTCACCAGATCTCAAACCAATAGAGCATCTTTGGGATGTGGTGGAACGGGAGCTTCGTGCCCTGGATGTGCATCCCACAAATCTCCATCAACTGCAAGATGCTATCATATCAATATGGGCCAACATTTCAAAAGAATACTTTCAGCACCTTGTTGAATCAATGCCACATTGAATTAAGGCAGTTCTGAAGGCGAAAGGGGGTCAAACACAGTATTAGTATGGTGTTCCTAATAATCCTTTAGGTGAGTGTATATTTACATATTATATATAATCATTCCGTAAAATTCCGCAGATTTTCCCCAAAATTCAGTACAGAAATCACACAAAAAGTAATGTGGCCCTGGTCATGACCCAAAGAACCAGATCGCGGGTTCACGCGGCCGAATTGGGCTTCCTCAGGAGGGTGGCTGGCTTCTCCCTCAGAGATAGGGTGAGAACTTCAGCCATCCGTGAGGAGCTCGGAGTAGCGCCGCTGCTTCTTCGTGTCGAAAGGAGCCAGTTGAGTTGGTTCGTGGGCGCCCTAGGGAGGTGTTCCCGGCACGTCCAGCTGCGAGGAGGCCTCTGGGAAACCGAGGACTAGGTGGAGAGATTATATCTCAACATTGGCCTGGGAACGCCTCGGGATCCCCCAGTCAGAGCTAGTTAATGTGGCTCGGGAAAGGTCAGTTTGGGGTCCTCTGCTGGAGCTGCTGCCTTCGCCACCTGGCCCTGGATAAGCGGTTGAAGATGGGATGGATGGATGGATGGACATACAAGTTTCAATAGAAATCACATTTAAGTTTATTTTAGCTAGCCATAAATGCTTGTCAGTACAATCAGCAGTACACCACATTTCAAAGACAATAGAAGTAATTATGAAATTACATATAAAGATGTACTTAAGTGGGTCTTCAGCTGATTGCATTTAAAACTAATTTAAATGCATTTTCATTTACTTGCAAGTGCAAATGTCACCATTTCCTTTAGATATTTAATCTGTTTTTTTAATCACTTAAATAGTTATGTTGTGTGAACAATATTTAAATATTACATATATACCTGTACATTGGCTCTAAAAAACATTTTGACACTGAAGCCACACTTAAAGTCATTAGATATTACAGATATTTGTTAGCTTTTACATTATAAAATCAACATATTACATCTAAATAAAGAGAAAAAGGTAGTGAAATATGTTCATAATTAATGTGATGAACTACACTTGTGTTTACTCAGCTAGGACAACCTGATGTATAAAATATGGACACCCCATACATGTTGTTGCTTAAAATAGTGCAATTGTATGTAAAAACATGTGCAATAAAACACTGTGAGCAGAATCCAGAATCAAGACTGTTTGTAGATTTCGGAAATGACTAGTTATCGACCAGCTCTTAACATTTCAGAATAGCCAAATATATTGATACATCCTACACCATCACTAACAAAGTAGAAGGTATGCAAACTAGATATCCTAAGCTAAGTAAATAAATAAAAATTGTCGTCATTTTTCAAATGCATTTTTATTTTTTAATATTTATCACCGGATTCGCCCTGAAACCTTTCAAAGTGAATATCTGACTGCACTCTCCCAACAAGAGCTGTTGTTTTGTGCTTGTTTTGAACCAGATTTACCTGTTGAATTTAAACTGTTGCACCTCTCTCTCTCTCTCTCTCTCTCCCCTCTCTCTCTCTCTCTCTCTCTCTCCCTCTCTCTGTTTCTCTCTCTCTCTCTCTCTCTCTCTCTCTCTCTGTTTCCCTCTCTCTCTCTCTCTCTCTGTGCGCATGTGCGAAGTGTTCGGGAGGAGTGTGTGAGTGACTGAGCGTTTGAGTGAGTTTCAAACTTTTTCTTTTTTCTTCTTTATAGTTTCATTAAGGTACATATTGTTTGAGCAGTTTTTTATTTTTGCTGACTTCGTCAGCAAAACAGTGAAGCAATGGGGTCGAATTCCGATGGATTTGCGTCCTTGACCGCGCGCCATGGGTGCAAATGTTTATCAGACGAGACCGTGTCAGTGGAAGATTGTTTAGTTGCTGTTGGTAACGCAGTCGGTGCGTTAAACATCTTGTCTGCATCGAGAATGAACAAGGCAGTTGTTATTTTTCTGAGAGAAACGTTCATGGTTGATGATTTGGTTGAACATGGTTTATCAGTGAGAGATGCATTTATTCCGGTTTTGCCACTGTCTAACCCCGCGAAGAAAGTTCTTCTTTCGAATATACCTCCGTTCATTCCAAATGATACACTTGAGCGCATTTTGGTGCGTTACGGCAAATTAATGGGACCGATCAAAATGATCCCGCTTGGTTTAAAAAACCCGGAATTAAAGCACATCATGTCATTTAGACGTCACACGTACATGATTTTAAATGCTGAATTCCAAAATCTGGAAGTTGCTGTAAAACTGACGTTGAATGGGAAAAATGTACAGTTAGATGATACTGCAGTTTTATCTAATAGTGGAGAGGGTGGTGTGCTTGCACAAGATCGTCCCGTGGAAGATACAGACAGAGCCTCCGTCATTAGTACACATGAAGGTGACAGTGCTCAGGGTGTTGAGAAGCTCATTGCTTCAGTGGTAGTTAGTGATGCAAAAAAACCCAGAAAAGCAAAGTGAGCATGAATACTCCACTGTTCAAAGCAGCAGCCTGTTACAGGGTGACATAGATCTGCTGTCACAGAGAACTGATGATTTATCTGAGAACGATTCTGAAAGTGAATGTATAGATACTGGAGAAGAACATGATGCTAATTCACAAGGAAATTCTGGGGGGAATTTTCTTACTCCCCATTTCAAACCTTCTTTTTACACGGTTCAAGAGCTGAGCAACTTCCTAGATGCTACTAAAAATCAGAGAAAACCCAAATTGGATAAACACTTTCCTGATTTAGAGCTTTTCGTGGAGTCTGGTGCCACTGCTATGAGAAAGGCAACCTTGGAGGAGCTAGATCAACCAAAACGCTACAGGCTTAAAAAACTTGTTAGCACGGTTAGAAAAAGTCTAAATTCGCGTATGAAAAAACACTGATCTAATGAGAAGTGTTAAAAGGCAGATGTGGTGGGTTTTATACCCCTTTATTATTCTTGTCATGACTTTTTTCAATATTGGGTCTCTAAATATTAATGGTTGTCGTAGTACAGTAAAAAGAAATGATCTTTTCAATTTTTTAATCCTTAAAAAGGCTGATGTGATCTTTCTTCAGGAAACGCACACAGATCTGCAGAACCAGTCACAGTGGTTGGGTGATTGGAAGGGTGATGTGCTTCTGAGCCATGGCACAAATGTGAGCGCAGGGGTAGCGATGTTGTTTTCACCCCGGGTTGGGGGTATTTTAAAGAGTTTTGAGATAATACCAGGAAGAATATTACGAGTAGATGTTACTTTAGGTGACACGGTGTTGTCTCTGTTTAATGTGTATGCTCCAAATGATGGCCGGGAGCGTATCACTTTTTTTGAAAAACTCTCAGATGCATTATCGCACTGTCCCCGAGATAATATTGTTATTCTGGGGGGTGATTTTAATTGTACTTTAAATCAGAAATTGGATCGGAATCATAATGAACCACATCCTTCTTCAGCCAAGATTCTGAAAAGTGTAATTGATTATTATAATTTTGTCGATTTGTGGAGAGATGCATTTCCTGGGCTTAGACAGTACACTTGGATGAAAGTCAACTCAAATAATATGTCTGGAGCTAGACTGGATCGTTTTTATACTGAATTATGTAATAGGGGAATTTTTTAGAAATTCTATTTCGCCCACTTTTCTCTCAGACCATCATTATATTTGTATGGCCATTTCTGTTGAGACCACTACATCTTATAAATCACTTTGGCACTTTGATAACTGGTTACTTCAGGATCACTGCTTTGTCCACTCTTTTCACCTCTTTTGGGATTCTTGGAGAGAGGAGAGAGTAAATTTCCCATCTTTAAGTCAATGGTGGGATGTGGGCAAGGTGCAGATTAAGATCTTCTGTCAGCAGTTTACTGCACACACCAGGGGTGCCCTAGTGGAGAAGATGAGAGCCGTTGAACAAGAAATCCTTGGAGAAAGCAGTCACAGTGCCACAGGATCCATCTCCACTGACTCTCTTGAACGAAAGAAATTTCTGTTACGCAGTTTAGCGGAAGAACATGGAAAAACTGCCCTTTTAAGGGCAAAGTTCACCCGCTTAAATAATATGGATTCTCCAACTGCTTTTTTCTTTGGACTTGAGAAAAAGCCAAGGGCGCATAAGCATCTTCATCAGCTGAAGCTTCCAGATGGAAGAATATTAACAACACAAACAGAAATGAATGCTTTTGCTATTTCTTTTTATGAAGATTTATACCGTTCAGAGCCATGTGATGACGTAGAAGCTGATGTTCTTCTGAGTGACTTGCCTCAATTATCAAACAGGGACAAGATGGATCTTGAGAGCCCTTTGACAATGGCTGACCTGTCGAGATCTGTCCAGGAGCTGAATCCCGGAAAGTCACCTGGACTGGATGGTCTTTCATCCGAGTTTTATAAAGCTTTTTGGAACTTAATTGGCCAGGACATGTATGATGTTTTGGCGGAAAGCATTGAAAGAGGGACCCTTCCTCTAAGCTGTCGGAGAGCGGTTTTAACTTTGATCCCCAAAAAAGGAGACCTTGGTTGTTTAAAGAACTGGCGCCCCGTCTCCCTGCTGTGTGTGGATCTAAAAATCTTTTCAAAAACCTTAACCAACAGATTGAAGAACTGTATAGGAACTATTATTCACAATGATCAGTCTTACTGTATTCCTAACCGAACAATATTTGACAATCTTTTTTTGGTTAGAGATATCATTTCAGTGGCAAAAAGACATAACTTGGACATTGGGTTGCTCTCTTTGGACCAAGAAAAAGCCTTTGACAGAGTGGACCACTCTTATTTATTGAAGACTCTGGAGGCTTTTGGCTTTGGTCATCATTTTGTGTCTTTTATTAAGCTCATGTACAGTGATATTTATAGCATGTTAAGAGTAAATGGAACATTAACTAGACCTTCCTTGACAAGAGGAATAAGACAAGGGTGTCCTCTATCGTGTTTACTCTATGCTATTTCTATTGAGCCTTTTTTAAGTCTGTTGAGAAAAAGATTATGTGGTATTGGTGTTCCTGGTTGTCCGAAAGTACCCCAAGTAAAACTTTTAGCATATGCAGACGATGTAACTCTGATAATTAGAAACTCAAATGATATTGATAATATTATTTCATGTCTGAATATTTTTCAGAAAGCTACCTCTGCACGCATAAATTGGGAAAAATTTGCTACTTTTCTAATGGGAGATTGGCATAGTTTAGGACCTCCTAACTTGCCAAATTATTGTAAATGGGCACAGGATGGTTTAAAAGTTCTTGGCATTTATTTTGGGACTGACCTGTACATGGAGAAGAACTGGTAAGGAGTGGTTGACCGGGTTATTGGTAAAGTTCAAAAGTGGAAGTGGATTCTCCCACAGCTTTCATATAGAGGGAGATGCCTGGTGATTAATAATCTGTCCGCTTCAATGCTGTGGCACAAGGTCACAGTGTTAGATCCCCCTAAAGAACTGCTTTTAAAGGTTCAAAAGGCATTTGTTGATTTCTTTTGGAATGGCCATCATTGGCTTCCTCCTGGAGTGCTCTATCTTCCCGTTGCAGAGGGAGGTCAAGGCCTTATACATGTTGAATCCAAAATTGCAGCAATGAGACTACAAACATTGCAAAAACTGCTGTACTGCTCTGATGGTATGCCATGGATTGATTATTGTTTGTATATTCTTAAAGAACTTGGAGGAACAGATCTTGACAAAGAGCTATTCTTAATTGAGAAGCCTTGTGTTAAAAATGTGTATGGTTCTTTTTTCAAGTTCTATGAATCAATTTTTCAATCATGAGGTTTGTTAAAATTTTCAAGAGTGGCTGATGAAAATTATGGATGTGCAGAACCTTTGTTTTTTAACCCTTTTTTCAAGTTACAGCCTCCATTATCAGGTTCTGTAATTGAAATGTTTCTGAATGCTGGAATAACTAGAGTTATAGATCTGCTTGATGTAACAAGAGGCCAGTGGCGGACGGCTCGGTCTCTGGGTGACCAGGTTGGGATGCGGTCAGTAAGAACAGTGGAAGGGGTAGTTGCGAGCTTTAAGGCTTGTTTCCCCCCAGTATTCACATCATTTGTAGACTCTGTTTTAAATAAT
>JAULUF010000026.1:27727500-27787500 GCA_031834385.1 Semotilus atromaculatus | reverse complement strand
TTACACAGCACAGCAGAGATGCCAAGAGTGTGTGATGAAATGTGTGTGTGTGTGTGTGTATGTGTGTGTGAAGCAGAACGAAAACACATGCTAAATTAATTAATTAATTAATAATGTTAACTGGATTTTTACATGTTTTATAAAAAATGTGGGCGTGCTTGAGCGTGAAGAAGCGTGTAGCCTCAGATCGTCCTGGCTGGGTGCAAAAGTGTTTTAACACGCTGCTAACGGTTGCCAGGTGGTTGCCAGGTGGTTGCTAGGTGGTTGCTAGGTGGCCCGAGTTAACAGATCCCTCAAATCTGAGGAATATCCTGATCTCCAGATGTGTATCTGTCAGTCTGTGGGTTCCTTCGCCTGGGTTATTGTTCTCCAGGTGAGATCATCGCACGAGGAATCACACCAATGCTCTCCAACAAGCCATTTCAGAATGATTTGATAAACAGGAAAGAGGACATGGTTGAATTGGAGATAATGTATATTATTACAAGTGTCAAATGATTTAAACACTACATTCACACACCGCATTTGACCACCATAACACGAGGGTTAAATGGATTTAACATGAGGGACACACTGAATTTAGTTTTTATCCCACATTTGTTTGGATCAGGAATATTGGCATTCTATATTATTGGTTACTTTTTATTTTTTACCACTCACATGGCATTGCTTATGCCAACAAATAAGTTGTTTCAAAGGGTGGAAAAAGTCATTACAATTTGATGAAAAAATTATGAAAAAACTTTTTTCTGGTAACACTTTACAATAAGGTTCATTAGTTAATGTATTTACTAACATGAACTAACAATGAACAATACATTTGTTACTGTATTAGTTCATCTTTGTTAATGTTAGTTAATAAAAATACAGCTGTTCATTGTTTGTTCATGTTAGTGTGCATTAACTAATGTTAACAAATACAACCTTTGATTTTAATAATGTATTAGTAAATGTTGAAATGAACAAATATTAATAAATTCTGTAGAAGTGCAGTTCATTATTAGATCTTGTTAACTAATGTCAACTAATGAAAGCTCATTGTATAGTGTTGCAGTTTTTCTTGAATCAAGCTCAGTCTGCACACACACACACACACACACACACACACACACACACACACACACAGTTTACTGTAACTGCTCCGTCTACGAGGCGTACTGTCGACTATATTAATTCTCCAGAGAAACACAATAAATTGATTATTTTGGGTGATTTTAATAGTAATTGGTTGGATCGTTCCTCTGTCAATGATTTATTATAGTGTAAATCTTATTCAGTTAATCAATGATCCTACTGAGTTGATTATCGTTCCTCATCTTTGTTGATTGGATACTTGTTACTGATCCTGAAAGGATAATTCAATCTGGTGTATGGCAGATTGTTTAAGAGATCACTTGGTTATATATTGAGTCTGGAAAATATAAGCTCCAAATTCTCCTCTAAATATATAAGACTGAGTAAAATATGAATGTAGATTGTATGTAGATTGAATGTAAATTAACTGATATAAAGTGGGATAGGTTTCAGTTAATTCCTTTTGTTGAGGATGAATGGAGTTTTTTTATTTTTATTCTGAGGTTATATAAACATGCTCATCTGAAAAGGTAAGTGCCTTGAATTATAGTTCTAATCTTATTACACTTTTCAAGCTAAGGGATAAAGCTGGGGCCAAACACCGGTTATAGGAATCCCACCGATTGGGAAAACTACAGATATTTGAGGAATTTATGCAAGTTAAAAACAAGGAATGCAAAAGCATATTATTATAACGATTGACACTCTCATTCATTGTTTCATTATCCTAAACAGTTTTGGAATCAATTTTTTAAATAAACCCAATAAAAGCTGAATACAAAATATAACATTTACCGGTAATAATGAAAGTATTTCTGATCCTTTACTTATTTTTAATCAGCATTTTTCTGTGGTTCTCAGTGCCTGGACTTACTCTAGTACTGGTTCTTTAAATCCCACTGCTTCAAATGGGCCCTTTTCCTGTGAGGAAACGATTCCTGTCGATGTCTATGCGGTGTGATCTAAGCAGTGCTGGTCCAGATGTTGGCAGCTGGGTTTGGTAAATCTGCGGCTCATGTATTAATGTACCCTCTTGCAGATTTATTTCATTTGTCATTATCTACTTGCTCTGTTCCCTTTATGGAAACGTGCAAGAGTTACTCCTTTGTTCAAAGGTGGAGGCTCATCCAATGTGAATAATTATCATCCAATTTCAGATGTGGTTATTTGCAAACTTGAATCTAACTGAAGGAGTAGTTTTGTGTGTGTGTGTGTAGTGTTTGGTCCTGTCCTGTGATTGTATTGTCTATTTGTCTGAAAATATGAAAATGCTACAATAAATATATAAAAAAAAAAAGTCTGATTAAAAGGTCTGATTAAAAGGTGTTCCTCAAGGCTCTACTCTGGGACCATTACATTTTTCTATATTTACTAACGATTTACCTCAAATATGCTCAAATTGTTCTGTGCATCTTTATACCAATGGCACTGTTATTTACACCACTAAATCTGATTTGTAACAAATTAAGATTTTTTTTTTATAATCTGATTTTAACTTTTTAACTAAAAAATGATTTCCCAACCATATGCTTATAATTGAATAAGAAGTATTGCTGTATGATGTTTGTACGTGTCGTTGTCATATATCCTTTTTTATATCCTTTTCCTATCCTTATCTTATTTATACATTTTGATGATGGTTTATCTCCTGATAATGTTGATTTATTTAAATATCTTTAGCCATCCTTTCAATAAATTCAAATAATGTAAATATGTAAGTCAAGTTAAATATAAGTTAATTATAACAGAAAGCAACAATAAAGTATAAACAAACAATAAAATAAATATTTTATTAATAATGTTTTATATTAAAGACATCTCTGGATCCGATTTAATAACAATTTTGACCTTTTAACACACACACACACACACACACACACACACACACACGCACGCACGCACACACGCACGCACGCACACTGAAACTTACACAAATAACTTAAACAAGAAACTTACACTAAGGCAACACAAACAAAGTCCATGCTAAATTACCTCTAAATATGATCTCACACTAAAAATAGTTTACGAATTATTGTTTTGTTTTTTCTGAGCACACGTCTGTGTGTGTGTGAGTCCCAGTGTTCAGGGGTTCAGCTCCCTAAAGGAAGTTATATGTCATTCCAGGTTCATCCCACACTGCCTTTGGCAAGACTACACAACTTTCTTAAATCTTTATGACTATTTAAAAGAAAATAGTTGTGTTATGATTGTAAAATGTTGTATAACAGATATGATTGATCGATGTTTTGTGTAATGTAAATATTGATAACATTTATAACATTTTAAAATGATGAGCCATTTTTTTTCTTTTACTTTGTTTTGTTTTGGTGAGAATTTGTAAGAATAAAACATGTTGTGACACACACATTTCTGTGGCTTCAACGTTTCTAAATTAAAAGATGCACATGATGATATCTAAGGATTCTGACCCCTGATCCATGATAAATTATTAAGCGATGACAGTCATTTTGTTTTCTCCATGTAAGCATTTATTTTCTGCCAGTAATCTAACTTTTTGTGGTTCTATAAAAAAAACATATAACCATTCCTTACAAAGTCTAGAATATTTACTTTGAACTGAAAATGCACAAACTTTAGTTTAGACTCGTAAGGAGGGCCGATGTCAGAAGCCCTCAGTAATTTGCACCCTGCATGTTGTGTACGGTGAAAATCAGCGTTTGCGTGTGTAATACACGACAACATCATCATTCTCACATGGTGTCCTCAACCCTCTTCCTATTTCCGCTCGCTTTCTGACATATGTTGACCAACTCGGAGGTGTTAAGGGTGTGTGTATAAGACGGAGCCGGGGGTGAGCTCGAGACGAGGGCTTGTGACAAACACACGCGTATACACACAAATCAAAGTTGCACTGTCAACGGGTCTGGTCCGTGGCTCTCGGGGGTGTGATTTTCTCAAAACGAACGTCAAACGTGAGACGACGCCTCGATGCTCAATCTGTTCCACTGATAAGTGGAAACAAACAAAACAGTGCGGCTTCTCGGGGAGAGTGCATGTGCAAGTGTGTGTGTGTGTGTGTGTGTGTGTGACTTTCACACCCGTCGGCCTCAGTCCTCCCATCAGCACAAACAAAGGTGTGAGGGGAGCAAGCAATCTGGCCAGGAAGTGTGGCGGCACGTTCTCTGTCTCCTTTTCTCTCTCTCTCTCTCATGATCGCATGTATTCCCGACATCCCATCATACATCATCCGGCGCAGATCTACAGCTTTTGGGAACCACTTTGTTACATTGGACATCAAGTGGCGAATCAACACAGCAAAGTTTTTTTTTAATTGTACAAAAGTGAAGTCTTAAAATCAAGGAATTTTTTAATAGTAATATTACTGTAAACTGTGCATAGGCCCAAGACACTATGAACGTGACACTGACTAAAAACATGTTTTGTTGTCAAATGCCAAAGAAACATCATAAGGTTTGATTTACCAGCCAAACACATTGAGCACATACCGGGTCAAATGTTGTGTATTTGCCATTTTATCAAATGAGTATAAAATACTGTTAAGTTGAATTAGATGTGACCTTTGATGTAAACAAAAAAATATCATTTTAATCCTTTTCAGAAACTGGCTTATTTATTTTGCTTTTCTAGCTATTGCAAAATTACATGATTAGCTCTCTGTTATTATTTGCATTTAGTACAAATTTGTATCTCAGCAAAAAAAATAAATAAATACACATCACCCTCTGAATGAATCACTGATAGTTGACACTTTTCTACTACATTTGCTCATGCCACACTCAGGCCTTTAGGTCGGTGATCTTTTCTTTAATGCAATTACAGGCAAAATAAGGCTGGAATAATGATGACCTGCTCCTGGTGGTCAATAGAGGGCGCTGCAGACTCAGTTGTTTGTGTGTCCTGACTTTTTTTTTAACCTGTCAGATGTTTAGTTGTGTGTTAGTAATCCTGTGAGCATACTCTTGCTTGCCTTGTGTCCTAATTAATGCCCTCTCTCTCTCTGTCTGTCTCTCTCTCTCTCTCTCTCTCTCTCTCTCTCTCTCTCTCTCTCTCAGAAGAAGAATCAATCCATGCTAACTGTATGTAAACTGTTTCTCATCTCTAGTGAAAGTGTTTACTTGTACAATCAGGCACACATTATTCTTTTCTCTGAATGAGAAGAGGAGACTAAAAAGTACTGTAGTTTCATAAAAGTAGAGATGATTTAAAGGGAACCTATTTTGCAAAATTTACTTTTATATTGTTTTTGAACATATTTATGTGTCTGCAGTGTGTGTACACAACCATCCTATTGTGGTAAAAATCCAATTATTTTCCCCATAAATCTGAAACAGTGACGTCACACTGCACAGACCCCCCCCCCCCAATTTAACACAGTCCGCCATGTTAATCTCCTTGCCAGCATTCAAGTAAGAAATGTATTCTTATTAAAGCTACTAAAGTTATTCAATCAAGAGCAGTGAGTGATTTTCTATTTTTCTTTTGTTGTTTCCCTCACATTAACAGAATATATCCAGTAATAGTAGTACTATATTACGCTGCTCTCACTTTAATACACGGATCTAATATACACATGCGATTTCTTTCCCTGCTGTTTACATTCACAGACATAACTGACTGTGTGAACTTTAATGTTTTTGACATAACCTTGTGTGTATTCGACAGTTTAAATGCAATAAGACATGAAAGAGAAAGTAGTGTAATTCTCACAGGACGGGCCACCTGACATCCATCTTTTATTGCGCGTTCTTTGGATGTGTGCACTCAGAAAACCATATATCAGGAGTTTCGACTGATATGGCTTTTAAACACATGCAAATAAAAACTTTCATGATTACAAAGAACTGCAGAGTCACATTAGCGTGGATGTTTTGCTCGTTTTTTTTTGCGTTTCCGAGTCACGAGCTGTAAAGGCTCCGCCCTCGGGAGCAGCAGCTCATTTGCATTTAAAGATACATGCAAGAAAACCATATTTGGTGTTGTTTTGAAGCTTGAGAGGTTACTTTTAATCACTGTTTTATAGAAAATAAACGGTGAATTTTGCTTTACATACTGTAGTGGGGTCCAGTAGTCTGAGAACATATGGAAAAGTCTGGGGTCAGTAAGAAATTAATACTTTTACTAAGCAAGGACACATTAAACTGATCAAAAGTGACAGTAAAGACATTTATAATGTTACAAAAGATTACAAATCCTGTTCTTTTGAACGTATTATTTATCAAAGAATCATGAAAAAAAAAGATCACGGTTTCCACCAAAAAAATAATTAAACAACATAACAGTTTTCTACATCAGCATAATAATAAATAATAATAGTAATAATAATAATCGTCACATGTAGTTCTGATTTGGTCGACTACAAGGGAATGGAGGAAAACCACACTCCCACGTCTCCAGTGTTCCCAGATGTCCCTCTCTCTCCCTCCTCGCCCAGTATCAGCCAGTTCCCTTCATCCCCTCCACTTCTCTCTGAGTGCCTCAGCTCTTCCAGTCTCCGCTGGGTCAAAGGGATTCCCCAGCTGCTGTTCCCGTCGCTCTGACTCTTCCGCCTCGGCTCCACCTGGGGTCATCGGCCTTATGGCTCCACCAGGCTTCCTCGATCCTCCAGCTCGGCCGGATGTCACCTTGCCTTCGCCACAGATTTCGCCGTCCGCTGTGCTCCGTCTCTCCACCCCTAGGGCTCCGTCTGGCTCTGCCCTGCCTCCGGCTCCATCTTCGGCCCTCAGTCGCTCCACCTCCGGGTCGTCGCTACGGCTCGGTCGCGGCCTCCGAAGCCTTCGGTGTCGTGCAGATCCACCTGCTCTCCGGCTGCGCTCTGGGCTCCGCCTCCATCCGTGTTCCCCATGGCATTGTTGAGGAAAACTCCACCATCGCTCCACCATCATCCTGCGCCTCTCTCCACCCGCTCTGGCTCCTCCCACCATCTTTGCCAACCTGGTCTCCTCTTCAGTCTTGATCCCTGGTTCCCCTTTCCCTCCTCAGAGACCCCGTCCTCCCTCCTCAGTTGGACCTTTTTACGGCATGAGGCGTAATGTCACGCGTAGTTCTGTTTTGGTTTCATTTGCTCTGTGTTCTGTTCCCTTTGCTAGTTGTTTTCTATGGCGTTGAGTTCGCACATGTTCCTAAGTTACGTTAATCATCACCTGTTTATTTAAGCCCTGTGTTTTCTCTAGTTCTTTGTCCTGGTTCATCAGTGTTAGTTTGGTTGTTTTTTCCTTAGTTTCCCTTTGTATTTATCATTAAAGACTGTGTTCCTCTGAGACTCCAGCGTTGTGCGACCTCTACAGCCAGACCATTACAATAAAAATAATAATTGTATCTTGAGCACCAAATCAGTATATTACATTTATGATCATGTGACAATGAAGACTGGAGTAATGATGCTAAAAAAATTAAGCTTTACATTACAGGAATAAATTACATTTTAAAATATATTCAAATAGAAAATTATTATTTAGAATGATATTTCACATTATTACTTTTTACTGAATTTTTTATTAAACAAATACAGCCTTGGTAAGCATAAGAGATTAAGAGACACAAAAAAGGACCTCAAACTTTTGAACAGTCGTGTAAAATGGAGTAAATGTCAGTGATTCAGCGACATTGAGAATATGTCTCTGTACAGACAATCTGATTTTCTTGTTTCCACTGAAGTAAAAGACAGAGCATTCTCAAATCTTGCTGGAGATCATGATTATTGGATTTTGTGCTACTGTCATTCAAGCCAAAGGGAACATAAAAAAATAAAAAAATAAAAAAAACTTTTCAATGTTACCCTTCATTCATATTTTCACACCCACTGAGAAAAGTGCTACATATACGTATAAATATTTTTGGTAGTACTCTCGACTTGTGGACTCCACGGAAGAACGAATGCAGGGCTGGAATGACATTAAAGTGAATAAATATTGTTAGAATAATCCCTTTATTATCCTCTAATAATTTACATTTTAAAAAATGTCTTTCAGTCTTTATTATTATCAACTGAAGCATTTCATCTAACTTGTACATTAAACACTTCTGTATTTATCTAAATTCTCCTACCTAGATCCCGTTATTCCAGCCAAAGTGGCTAGCCGTGCACTAACTGCGTGGAAATCCCCTGAAGTGCACTGTGGTGACGGGGGAATCCAGTCTGGCAGGATACACTCCAGCTATGATCACATCTCTGATATTTACATGACCAAACTCCTGCTTTAAACACTAGGCCACTTCCCATCACGCCATCTTCAGTTAAGTAGTTTGGCAATTAAGGCCTCAGTGACACTGAGAATGAAAGGGAACGAAACTCTGAAGGTCTTTCGAAGGTAAAAAGTCAGAGGACATAGACAAAAAAATCCAAACAATCCAGGGAAAACCATCTTCCTCTTTGCAACCAATTCAGTATCTCCTAGGGGTGCGGCACAAACTCTCAGACTCCAAGATATGAATCAATCGAGGCTAAACGAAGAGTTTGGAAATGAACTGGCTGCATTTGTCTGATGCTGAATAGAGCACGATGTTTCGCATTAGTCTATACGTTAAAGAGAGATTGAGAACAATAAGACTGAGATTGGCACTTAGGAAAGAGAGAGGAGGTGGTGAATAGACTGTCATTAACCTCCATGCACTCGTTCTCTCTCTCTCTCTCCATCTATCTCACTCTCTTGTTCAGCTAGAAAGGTGCTTATTATCTAAATTAGTTCATCTTACACTCCAATGGAGTACGGCAGCCATTCACAGAGCCTGCCGTGACGCTGTGAAGTTTAAATCTAACTTGTATCTTGAGATATGTGAATCTCTGAAAAGTGCAAATGTCTCTAAATGTACAATACATGGAAACAAAAGTATTAAATCAAATAAGTACCTATTATTGAGGATTATATGTCAAACTCTATCTAAAATGTGAACTTCTTGTTGCCGTTGGACCCTTTTCACAGAGTTTTGTTACTGTATTTTACCCTGGAATTATTAATAATAATAAAACAGATAAGTTAACATTGCTGTGACTGAGTTTACAGTGTCCTTACACTTAGCGACATCTTTGAAATTGTTGCTAACAAAGTCAATTGTTTTCCATTTACTAGCTAGCTAGCTAGTTATAGCTAAATTAATAAGTAGTCTTATTTCTATGTTGTGTGATAAATGCTAATTGTGACGTGACATGCTTAATTGTTTAATAATGTTGTTGACAAGGATCTTACTCTTATTGATTCTAGTTTTAGATTTTTTTTATTTTTGCTTTTGAATCAGAAGAAAACGCCGTAACACTTTATATTATGACCGGCAAACAACTGCGTAAGTAAACCGAAATTACGGTGTACGTTTCTGTAATTATAGTGTACTTCCGTGTAGGTATAAGGGAACAATATGTTAAGTTTTGGGTAATAAAGGGGTAACAAGCGCCACTTTAATTTACAGCCCGCCCGAGTTACACTTACCCTGTAAATACACAGTTGAAACGGGTAACAAACACTACTTACTATGTAACAATACGAAACAACACTATTTGCACAGTAATTACAGAGAAAGGTACTCTTATTAATAAAACAAAACAAAAAAACGTTTTAATTACACAGTGTATTTGCCCTGACATTTAAGTGTCATTACAATACAATGTCTCTCAGTTTACGGTTATATGCCAGCTGTGTCATTTATTCTGCCATCATTTCCTTCTGCATTTTATCCCCGAAATGTGAAAAATACTGGAAACACCAGTTGATAAAATGAGATGTGTGAGTAATTTCATGATTGATAAACCACACCAGAATCTGCTGATGTATTCATACAATCATTCATACAATTTCACCAGCACACCTGCACAGTATGTACGTTATATGGTGGATTGTAGACGGGACCCAATATATGCTTTGGATCCCATCAGCATAAATAGTTTTCTACAGTCAATTAAACGTGTTGGACCAGTGTTTCTCGATCGGTGGGCTTCAAGAGTGTTTTGAGTGGGTAGTGGAGGGTGTAGTCTAACAACAACAACAACAGCAACAAACATAAGCGTAAAAAGAGTGCCTTGTTCAGATTCAGTGTCTCTGGTCCGATGAGATGTTGTCAGGCTATATGTCACTGTCATTATTGTATCGTTATTTTCGTAACTTATTACAAAATAAAAACGTTCCTGTTCTGTCAGATGCTACTGTGCTCGTCACGCACTCTCTTCAATTGCACGCGCAGATACAGTGTTGCATGCTGTATATTGCTTCGTTACACATGAAGCACAAAAGAAATTACGAGCATGCAATGTCGCAGTTATGTTGTCAATTACTAAGTCATGAAATTAATAAAAAAAATTATTTAAAAATACCAATACGTGTACTTACCATAGGAACTGTTGTCAAAGCCACTTGAAGGCAAGCCTACGACCTACTAACACTGTGGTACGCAGGGACGGAGACAAGAGGCTGTTTTTAAAGGATTAGTTCACTTTTAAAAAAACTTTTGCTGATAATTTACTCCCCCCATGTCATCCAAGATGTCCATGTCTGTCTTTCTTCAGTCGAAAATAAATGAAGGTTTTTGATGAAAACATTCCAGGATTTTTCTCCATATAATGGACTTCAACAGGACCCAAACGGTTCAAGGTCCAAATGACAGTTTCAGTGCAGCTTCAAAGGGCTTTAACCGACACCAGACGATGAATAAGGGTCTTATCTAGACAACCCATCGGCATTTCACTAATAAATAAAACAGTTTAAGTTTTATAAGCACAAATGCTGGCCTTGCTCTGTTCTGTGATGCACGTTCGTGACTCACGTAATACGCAATTACGTTGAAAAGGTCACGCTTCTGTCCTGACGAAAATGTTCTTTTAGTTTTTTAATATTAAACACCCAGGATACGCACACGAAATGGGCATTTAAACGATAAAACTGACACAAAGACATTTGAATATGTGTATATGGTCCTCCTTCCTCACATTCGTAAACACTGACTCGGTACTTCCGCCGACGCGTGACCTTTACAACGTAATTGCATATTACATGAGTCACGAACGCGCATCACAGAACAGAGCAAGGCGAGCATTTGTGCTTATAAAACTTCAACTTTTTTATTTATTTGTGAAATGACGATCGTTTGGTGTAATCAGTCCAGGGAGGTGATGGGAAATGTGGTCCAAGTAAACCCAGGAAGTGCGTGGCTAATCGTGACAGTTTGTCTAGATAAGACCCTTATTCATCGTCTGGTGTCGTTTAAAGCCCTTTGAAGCTGCACTGAAACTGTCATTTGGACCTTGAACCGTTTGGGTCCTGTTGAAGTCCATTATATGGAGAAAAATCCTGGAATGTTTTCATCAAAAACCTTCATTTCTTTTCGACTGAAGAAAGAAAGACATGGACATCTTGGATGACATGGGGTGAGTAAATTATCAGCAAACGTTTTTTTAAAAGTGAACTAATCCTTTAATGGATGTCAATAGAGGAGAGGCTTTCACTACACTGAATAATACGCTGATATCGTGAGGAAATAGCCTATTTAATGAATCAACAGCCCATCGGCCAATCTTCAACATGTTTGCTCTTAAACTTTGGTTTTGGATTGACCTATTTTTTTTGTTTACACCAAAATTTTATTTTATAAGAGAAGTCACGGACAATTGCACGATAGGTATGGTTCAGTTTATACCCCTCTCATTCATTTCTATGGTATCCACAAACAGTGTTTGACTGTCACACAACTCTGAACGAAATTCAATGATGTCAAGGCTGTTATGTGATTGGTTATCAAGGCACACAGGATTTATTAACCATTACACTTACACGGACCCTCAGATCTCCCAATAATAAGACCATCTGCTGTTGTTTCCAAAACTCCAAAATGGCGCTTTATTTTCACTTTGTGTTATTTGTATATTTTTAAATGACTCTGGTGGCTCATTATTACAATTTATGTATATGTTAAGTAAAGTGGGATGGTAGTTGTGTGTGTCAACCATTTTTGTGAAATAATAGCACAGGTATGCTACGTCTCTAAGATGTCTGCTAAAGAGCGCTTATTCTGGAAAACATCTGTTGTGCACAAACATCTAAAAAAATTTTTACAACGTGTCTACACCGGACGCCACCGTTCGACGCGTCGCATTGCGCGGCGACGCAACGGCTCGTAGCTGACTACACTGGGCTCGTAGCTGACTACACTGGGCTCGTAGCTGACTACACTGGGCTCGTAGCTGACTACACTGGGCTCGTAGCTGACTACACCGCATGCCGCAAAGTGACAGTTGCAAATCCATCTGTCCTTCCTATGAGAAGTATCAAATAGACCAAGGCATTAGTTTACTGTCGGGGATTTGTTGTGTTGTACCGCATCCAGTGTTGTAGACAACATCACTGATTATAATGGGCTCTACTGTAATTTGTCATGTCGCATTGTGCCACTCACGTGTTAGAAACAGCAGTTTTACAGACATTCTAAATCACAAACATCTTAAAGACATTTTCTAAATGTCTATTTAGAATGCAAAACTTCCTCATGCCTTTCTATTGGACTAGTAAAAAAATCATGGAAACACTGGCTGACATAAACATTTAATTGCAAATGGGTCAGCGGAGCTTCCCGCTCATTGTTTCTGCCATCCCTCCTCCACCCAAACTCCATCTTTCTACAATCCAGGAGGGGGGAAAAGTACAGGCCGCCATTGAAAAAAGTACAGTTATCATTGAACTCTCATTCTTTTTGGATAGCTAGCCAACTATATTTTATCTTTACCCTGATGACTGTTCTCCTTCACCCCACAGGTGAACCTGTGAAATATAAATGTGTGCAGTCTACAGAAATATTCCCTTCTGCTGCTGAACTACTGTGAAACACATGATACATGCCAAAGACTGACAGCAAAACTTTCATCTTGGAATTTCACATTGATTGAGCTGCCTAACCAGACCAAATGGCTCTGCTGATATATGATATCATTAATATATGATATATGCACATTCATTCACCATTTCCCATTCACATCTTTTGCAGTGCTACAGCAAACTGGCCAGCATGTCCGTGTCATATGGAGGACTGTAGACAGGAACCAAGATCTCTTTAAGATGTCAGGTCCAACCGTTATTCTCAACCTTAACTTGTACCAGTCACCAAATTTGAATGCATCCCATTATACACCCTTCAAGAGCTAATCACTTCTCGATTCGTAACTTTCCCTTTCCTACCCTAACCCTACCCAAGCCAGATCCCCACAACACCTTTCCCTCTTATCTCAGGTATCAATATTTCATAAACTTACAGTGACAAATTTATTTTAATGCGCCTTCCGCATCGACGCAGAGATTGATTGGCCAATCAGGACGATGGCACGCCGGTGTGTGGAGTGGTTGGAGGGAGCTTTACCGCATACATTAGTCAAAGACAGACGGCAGAAAGGAAGGAAAAGGCAGGAGAGAGAGCGAGAAAAAGAGAGAGGGGGCCAGTTGCCAAATCGGGGGAGTAGATTTATCATAGTTATGGCTTTCTCAGGCATCCATTTTCCTCAAGCCTGTTGACAGGTAGTATCTGCACAGGCCTTAGTATTGATTGACTGTCTTTCTACAGCTCAAATGGGCTTTGGTAGAAGCCTCTGCTCTGTGATCTCATCAGGGGCCACTGGTACTACACTCCAGTAATTGTTGGTTAAGAGATCGTAACAGGCACCCCTTTGGGCTGTCTAGTCTTTGGAAATGTGTGACTTCCAGGGATTTCGCCTCTTCAATCTCTACAGTTGTTTAATTTTTCTGTTTTTGACCTATTTTGACAGTGAAAGCATAGATTGAACAGGACTTTTTTGGGGGAAAGACTGGTTTGGAGACAGCTGGATGGCAAGGTGGCTCAGTGTGCGTCTCCCAACAGGAAGGTCCCTGGTTTGAGTTCTGACGGAGTCAGTAGGTCTTTCTTCATTGGGTTTGCATGTTCTCTCTATGGGATTCCTCTTGGTGCTATGGTTTCCCTCACAATCCCAAAAACATGCAGCATAGGTGAATTAGAGATACTAAATTGTCTGTAGACAATGAATGTGTGTGTGAGCCCTGCTATCCATACAGGTGTCCCCCACCTATGGCCCGAGACGCTGGGATAGGCTCCAACATCCCCACGACCCTGCAGATGATTTATAAAGCAGTTAAGGAGAATGGATGGATGTTATCTCCATGTTGGAGAGGGTTTCTCCAACAAGACTTGCGGTACAGGCGAATTGTAGACACTTGAAATTGTGTGTTTATGTCTTTCTGTGTTAGCCCTGCAAAAGACTAACCATCCATCCTGTGTGTTTCCCTGTCTACGGCCCGAGATGCCGAGGATGGCCCCAGCATCCCCGCAACTCTACATAGGACAAGCAGTTTGGAAATGGAATGGATGGATCTGAACCTGTGTATTCAGCATAAATATTCTGAGCATCTTTTAACTACGTATTCATCTTGTGAAACTGTGTAAAGGAGTGTTCACATAATGATTTGCAATTACAAAGCGACTAGAATCATTCATTTTCAGTTGCCACATGAGCCAGCGTAAGCACCGTTGACAATGCAACAAGTTGAAAAGAGCTCAACTTCAAACAAATGCAAAGTAAAGTTATGTGATGACTACCAATGGGAATGCAGACAGTGAAGTTCATGTTCATTAGGGTTGGGCATCGTTTTGATTTGAACGATTCTGATTCCAATTCCGATTCTTCGTTTCAATTTCGGTTCTTTGAGGGGTGGAGTCATGTCACAGGCTCATTTCACAGATGAACATTTTATTTTGATTCAATGAGTTTTAGTTTTGTATTTAAATATTTAACGCAATTACGCAGTATCCGTTAAGTCCTGCCTGCCTATTACACACACACACACGACCCACAGAAAAGACGCGCGTCAGTATCGATTTCACTTTCGGGCTTGAACAAACCATAACACACACAAATTATGCCAAAATGTCTGTTTTGTGTGTACAGCTTATGAACGCTCAACGGCTGTCCAAATTCACTCACTCGTTTTCATTCACTCATTCACTTAGTGAACAGTAGCCTATTAGTGGACTAACGTAGGGAATAGGCCTAACTTGGGGAATGAGGGTTTAGAGGGCGATTTCGGATTCAACCAGTGAAAAATAGTCTACTAACTCTCCTGACTGCTTTGTTGGACACAAATGGTGGATTTAGATTGGTCAGCATGTCAATCAAACTCCCTGCTAAGGATGAATTTACGCTAATTTAAAAGTGAAGTGCACACTGCCACACCAGCTTTTTATAAGTGATGTAAAAAATTTTTTTTTTCGTTTTCAAATTAGCGCCAATTCAGGGCACAGTAACAACAGTGCTGCTCCGCAAGACCGCACCATTATGCATGCCAGTGCAAACGTGCGCACTTCCAGAAATCCGGTGGCCACTATGGACCAAAACTTGCGGGTTTGGAACCGATGATCGAAAACAAAAATTTTATAAACAATTCCAATGGCATAGTTATTTTTTAAACGATTCCAAGTTGTAACCGGTTCTCTATGCCAAACCCATAATGTTCATACAGTTGATGTCTATAGGCTAACAGCCAGGTTTAGGTGCTTCTACATCAGTGTTATTCACCTATCAATTCACTCTGATTTTAGGTTGAAGTTGTGGGTTGGGTTAGGTTTAGGGGTAGGGATTGGGTTAGGCCTACATTTTCTGACAGGAATATTCCAAAATATGATGATCCAGGAACACATCTTACTTAGAAAATTCATGGTGACCCCAATCCTGCTCATGGAGGGCAACAATCCTGCCGAGTTTAGTTTCAAACCTTATTAAACACACACAGCCAATCATGGTCTTCAGGATAACTAGAAACTGCCAGGCTATGTCTACATTAATCTGGATACATCTGAAAATTCTCTCCATCCAAGTGTTTTCCAAAAGTTTATCATACATACTGAAACATCAGAACATGCTAAAATCATCTTACTGTGCATGTGTAAAACATAATAAGAGCTCACTGAGATGATACAGAGAGGCCAGACATGATAAAGTGCTCACGCTATTCTCCACAACCATTTAATTAGCAAAATATCTCACCACTTACTGGTGCGTCCAGGTCCAGGTCCAGGTCCATGTATGGTCTAAAACACAATGATGGATCCATTTTGTGTCATCATCGCAGGAATATATTATGAATATTGAACAAAGAAACATCTGTAACAACACTGTGAAAGTGAATTCAGCCACACAGAGATCTATTGCTACAACATGAATGTGTCATCTTCAAATACCTCAATTCTCACCGTCCACACTACAATGTGGAAAGTGTGTTTTCTCATTTGTCCACTTGGCTGAGCGTTATCAAAAAGCTCAGTTTCCGTTTGACAAAAACGCTGTCTCAGTGTGGACAGGAGGCCAAAACAGAGAAAAAGATGAGTTTTCAAATGTATCCAGGTTAGAGTAGGGCCCTGTTTACACCTGGTATTAAGATGAGTTTTGGTCGATCGGATCACAAGTAGACGAGGGAGACACATTCCTGTTTACACCTGGTGTTTTAATCCACTTTCAACCACTTCTGTCCTGATTTCTTCGAGGTGAGGGTCTATGGGCGGGTAATTGGATGTTTTTTTTTTAAGTCAAGTCAAGTCAAGTATATTTATATAGCGCTTTTCACAATATAGATTGCATCAAAGCAGCTTCACAGTATCAATCAAAACACCATAACAATGTTCGGTTCTTAGTAGAAAAACATCCACGTTTGGAGCTGATCAATGGTATTAATGATTGGTTAATTAATTAATTTGAATATCCCCCACATCTTTTGATCTAATGGACAAAATAAAGCTCACACAACTGACATATGAACGTGACCGGAGACGACGGGAATCACACAGAGAACATCAGCTTTAGTTTCTGCTCTGAGAGACGCAAGACCAGCCGAACACTGAGTGTGTGTTAGAAATCAGGAATGGTGAGAGAACATTGTGCTTGTGGTACGTTTTTCATCTTCAAACCAAACTTGGGTATTTAGCTGACAAAGTTTAAATCCCGTCTGTCTAGCCTGCTTCCCATAAGGTTGGGTCAGCAGGCGGAGAAAAGGCAGTCTTTTGAAAGAGCTGCCTGAAGCTTCTTCCAAGCCTCTCCTTATATTTTCCTTAGCAAAAATAATGACATATAGGTTTAGCAGGACAAGAGGAGAGTGAGTAAACGATTAACTCCTTTAAGACTGTGTCCATACATTGCTAATTGCTAATTACATAGGGAATATTTTCTGGTTGTCTGCTTTGTTTAGACAAAGATAAGGCCCTAATATACTTCAAGCTAAATCAAAGAACGAACTGATGTGATGTCATTTCAAACAAAATCAGGCCAAAACGAAGTTTGTTTTGGGAGTTCGAAACGGCTGGTAAACACCTTTGTATACCATTTGTCCGTGGCGATTATGTAATGGGTAGGTGTGTGCTGATCTGCAGAAATGAAATCTTTCCTGGTTAATTTCTCCTGTTCAGTGCGTTGAGGTCAGACACATGAACACACTGGAGAGCTGCTTTGTAGTAGAAAATGAAGTTGTCCTTCTGATGAAACGAGACACTGACACTGTTAATACGGTAAAGCTGCTTGATTTTAAGCAATCTATTGTATAAGGTGATTTTTAAATAAACATGACGTGACATTACTAAAGTGCAGATCTTGTGCAAACATATCCATGTTGCTATGATGATCAGATGCTTTTCTTATGCTTTATTAAAAATAGCTTAATGTTTTCCCAATTTTGTTGAGTGTTTATTTTGTTATTGAGAGATGTTCACTAACAGTATATTGCTGCTCACGTATTTCAAACTTCGTGTTACCCCTAAGCTTTCCTCACTTTCCTCGCAATTTGAGACCAAATCATTTGTGACTTTGTTGGACTTACATACCAAAATTCTGCTTAATTTAGCTATGGCACAGAATTTCACAACTTGCTCATTTTGTTGAAACACAGTAATTAGTCATCACACAACAGAGGCAGCGGAGGGGTTCGAGGGGTTCAGTGTAAATGAGTTATTTCTGCTTATTAGACAGATTGCGTAATCACTGTCATGAAAGGTGCCACAGAAACTCAGAGAACATACTTCCACAATACACAAATGTTCATACTCAGCAAACATGCTCTCCCTCAGTTGAAGAGATCACTGACCTATAAGCCATCAGACCTCTAATCTGCCACATGAGGGCAAGGAGTACTCCAACTGAATCTGGCAACGCATTTATTGTGATATTTTGAAATGTTAGGACATTTCTATTGATGGCACTCAAAGTGCCTTGTTTGGCGATAAAGCAATTGACTAAACTTCACATTAACAAGAGGAAGTTGCAGTGCCTCTCTTAATAATTAAGTTAATGTTCTCATTAAGGTACACTGCTTCATAAAAGGCCAAGTCCAGCTTCACTTTTATGATGAGGCAAGACAAGGAAATGTTGCACAAGTGAGTCCACTCTCATCAGAAACAGACACAAGGAACTCTTCTACTCTTCTGCAGATTAGTGAATGCCTTGTAACTGCTTGATCTTGTGAAGGAATCTACACATTGCACTCTGTCAGCAAGTTATCATACTATGCCAGCCCATACGGAAATGTAATATATGTATGTATATGAAATACACATATATTAAATATATCCACATAGTAAGTGAAAACATATATGTACATATATATCTGCCCATATATAAAACATATTCGAAAATGGAACAATTTCATATATTGACATATAAAACTAACCCATATATTTTATATGTTTTTTATATGTCACATATATAATTATCAATATACATAACATATATATATTTGAATAAATGTTCAATATACAAACTACACATATATGCATAGTATATTGCTTACATACATGTGACATATATATGTGTCCCTAATATGTTTTTATATAGACTTAATATGTATGATATATTTAAAATAAAATATATATTTTTGATAAACGTATTTGGAATATATAAATGGTATATACAAAAAACATTGTGTGCACATATATTTTGAATATGTTATGTTCTTATATTATGTATATTAATTGCAATATATTTTGCATTGATGTATGATGTAAACTAAACAAATGTGAAAAACATGCTTTCATTAATTTCTTACATATTTTTAAATATAGGTTATGGACGTGTACTTACACACTTGCAATGCAATGCACATGACATGCCTAAGCCTTAAATGTTAAACGGTGCAGTTAGCAAAAAAGAAGTAATACAGTAAAACAGTTAAAACATTAAAACTTTATTAAAACAGTTTTAATTTAAAAAGAAAAATTGTTAAGCTGCGCAAAATTAGAAAACTACTGAACACTGAACACACAACTATATTATATACTAGTGATGTCCGGTTCTGGAACGAATCGTTCTTTTGAACCAGTTCTTTTTAGTGAACCAGTTGAACCAGTACACCAAATCGGACTGAATCGTTCGAAACAGCGTCAGAGCTGATCCACAGCTACTCCCTTTCAGACACCTCTGACTCGAAATAAACAATATCCTGGAGAATACGTAACTCCAGTAACTCCAACAGTTCACTGAACTGAGACAAGTGCTGAGAGAAGTGATGAGCACGAGCAGCTGATACTGAGCATGCGCGTATTACCAAACGTACAGGTACAGCGGTTCTCAATTACCACTACAGAACCAAAAACTGTTTCTTTTGGACACGTTCGATACAGAGAACTGATGAGCTGGAGATACTGAGCATGCGTGACAGCCCCGTCTCTGAACCGAACGTGGAGGCGGAACCATTGCAACTCTGTCGTCATTATGTTAAGCCCACCCACCGACTCTATACAGGATGTGATTGGCCTGACTAGAGTTTGTTTTTTCCAGCTCGCAAGTCAACGAAGAGTTGCTAGTCGTAACTGGCTGCAAAATAAAATTTGCTGCCGCTAGGGTGCATCTAGATTTCTAGGGTAATTACAAATGCCTTTATCTGAATTTATTTTTATCCGCCGGGATGGTAGAATTGACGTCATTACGTGAGGACGTAAAAGAACTGGTGAACCGTTTTTTTGAACTGGTTAATTGAAACAAACTGTCCGAAAGAACAGATTCACGGAAAATAACCGGACTTCCCATCACTATTATATACAAATACAATATTATAACAAAACATAAAACAAGCCCAGAAAAGGAAAATCCACCAACAGGTATATGTGATACAGTCTTTTCATTTTTTACGTTTGTTGAGTCTTTTTGGATGTCCGCAGCTCAGTGACCGTTTGAATAATAGCTACCCCTAGTTGGCCCCTGCTGGTTCCAGGAAATATCTGGATCACTGCGTCTGTAAAAAAGACAAATTGTTTTATTGGTATTTGAATTTCTTTGTAATAAGTCTTTACTGTCATAACTTGCTGTTACTACAGTAGTGGTTTGGAAAAACAGCATACCCAGTGTCCTGTGCTGGAAGGCGATGCCAGTTGTTCCTGTGGTCTCTGATCCTTCGCTTCAAGACAGTTCCCCAGCTTGCCCATTGTACCAAGGAGTGTGGGCATTTCTAGGAACCAAAACAGTTAAAAAATATATTAGATTTTCAGTATCAGTATTTTAAATTTCTTTAGCAGAAAATGAAGATCAGCTTGCCCAAAACAGTAAGCTCGGAAATAATAGCAGAGTGGATAATAGCAGATGGTATTAAAACAGGTAAACAGATATAGACTTGTATATAAGCTTTAACATAAGTAAAAACAGGCAAAGCAACATAAACAACTCTGACAGACTGCTTGTATATGGCTGTGAAAAATGACTAATCCTGTCGAGATACACTAATGTAGATAATTAGGTACTCCTAACTTTGGATGATTCATTTGAGTATTTAAAGTATTTAATATCTAAATGTAGTAATTAATTTGCAAAGTTATGAGTAATAATGATTTTGTTTTATTTTATCCTGAAGCAACAACGTTATAGTAGGTAGACATTTTTCTTTTTTTTACATTAGCAATGCAGATGCTAGGTTTGGGTCTCAGTAAAAAAATAATTTTGTGACCTTTTGGGGCTAGATGGTCCATCATTACTGGTCTCCTCTTCAACAAGCCTAGGGTTTGGCCTGCATTTTCTTTTGCTCAGAAGTTTTGGACTGGACCGATGTTGTGTCCTAGTGTGGAATGTCTCTCTATGGGGGGGAAAAGGGGAATACAAAATGTATTAAAACAAAAGATACAACTACGGCTGACCACATAGTGCTTATGCACCCACAAAAGTATGGATGTCATGATGGGGGACAGTGTTCAAAATATTAGCACACATACTGACAGTGATTTAATATCCTGCAAGTTTACATTGGCATTTTTACTGAGTATTATTGTATTAGTTCTAGACTCTAAAGGCAAATATTGTATTATATTCTCCACTACATGTGTCTGACAGCTGAATCTTACTTAATATTATTTTTACATAACACACATTTAAATATCTTATAATGATGCACTGCAGTGTAACGTTAATAATCTGGGCCTACTCGTAGCTCTTAAACATGACTATGAAAATGAGAACATGAAAATGCGACGCACACAATAAAGCAGTATTAATAGTAACGTATAACGTGATGTAAAAAAAGAAAAGAAATAAAAAAAAACTAATTCAGTTAAACATTGTGAATATCTGCTCAATTATATAGCGCGACATGATCAGTAGCTTATAAATAGCTCATGCAATTCAGCATTATTTAACTTATTTATTCTCTGTGCAATATCAATGTGTGAATTATAAGAAATGAACTTACCTGCAACGTTATGCACAGTTGCCTCGTACGGCCACGGCCATCCGCCTTTACGTTTTCTTCATTCCACCTCTCCACTCAATTAAATAAAGCCTACAGATCATCAAGTCCGTCTAAGAAATTATTAATATTGAAGTTTTTTTATGTTGGAAGTTGGAACAATGCTCCAACTTTCATTATCCGTTTCTTCTTTCCACTCGACATGGGCGAACATTCATCCGTTGGTCTCTGAAAAGAATGCGCGACGTACTTTGGCGGTCTTTTGATTGCGTTTGAATTTTGGCGCGCCTATGAAGATAGGGCATTAGGCAATGACGTAAGATATTGGGGTGGAGTGGAACGCATGCTAAATACGTGGCCTGAAATGCAGACAGAAAGTATTTCTATGCCTTTGGAATCACAGATGTGATTATATTATGACTTTTCTTCATTATTATGAAGGAACGTTTTAATTTTTTTCATATCTGACATCAGTGACATCAGTTTGCAGCTCTGCCAAGCTTTCACATATATTAACTGTGTATTATTCTGTATACATCTGCATAATGCATGTAATGTGTTTGTATGTATTTTCTTACATATAGAAATTGATTATATTGATATAGCCTATAGGTTATTGATTATTTGACAAATATAAAATTTAAGTTTGCAAATATAATTTGTTTAGTATTTGTTTTGTTTTTTTGAGCCAGTTAAAATAATAAATGAAAAAAATAATTGTATTTATAAAAAATTGTGCTAATTCTAAAATGGGATAGAAATTGAAATGAAATGTGAATTGTGTAGACTTGTTAAAAGTTCAAGATGTTCAAATAAGGAAACCAAGGAATTAATTAATAAGGAAACCATAAGCCTGTAAAATGTATGTATGTTGTTTACATAAATTGGCATATATAAATTAAACATATCAGTGAAATATATGGTTATAACATATAATATTATATAAACAATAATCATATACATTGTATTAATATATGTCAATATACTCATTTAATATGGACAATTTATATATGTTATAAACCTATATATACATATATCTAGAGATATGTATATATGTGATAGCAATATATTGTCCTATATTTAGCATATATGATGGCGTCACTTGCGATATAGGGACATATATGTCATATATTACATTTCCGTATGGGAACTGTGACGTACAATTGCTCATAACAGTGAAAAAATCACAGTTCTGTCAACTTCTCACAGTAGTGGAGCTTTGAAATGAAAAGCATTTCGAATCTGCAATCGCTTTTCATACCTAAAAACTGAAAACTGAACACATATTCAAATTTTTCTCAGTGGTAGCAATGGCTAGCAATGACAACATCATGAGTGTGATCCATAGAGAATAACAAAATGCATTGGTAACACTTTATATTATGACCCGCAAACAACTGCGTAAGTAAACCGAAATTATGGTGTACGTTTCTGTAATTATAGTGTACTTCCGTGTAGGTATAAGGGAACAATATGTTACCTTTTGGGTAATAAAGGGGTAACAAGCGGCACTTTAATTTACAGCCCGCAGGAGTCACACTTACCCTGTAAATACACAGTTGAAACGGGTAACAAACACTTCTTACTTTGAAAACAATACGAAACAACACTATTTGCACAGTAATTACAGAGAAAGGTACTCTTATTAAGAAAACAAAACACATTTAAGTGTCATTACAATACAATGTGATAAGGTAAGTACTAAGTACTACATGGTACGTTCTAAATTAAAATCATAGCAGAAACTATATATTTTTTTTGCGTAACGTTAAGTAGTTTAGTAAGAAAAGCCAATAAATAAATGTTTTATCATACTGTGCTTACATCCATATATATATACAGTGAGGAAATAAGTATTTGAACACCCTGCTATTTTGCAAGTTCTCCCACTTAGAAATCATGGAGGGGTCTGAAATTGTCATCGTAGGTGCATGTCCACTGTGAGAGACATAATCTAAAAAAAACTAAAAAAATCCAGAAATCACAATATATGATTTTTTAACAATTCATTTGTATGATACAGCTGCAAATAAGTATTTGAACACCTGTCTATCAGCTAGAATTCTGACCCTCAAAGACCTGTTAGTCTGCCTTTAAAATGTCCACCTCCACTCCATTTATTATCCTAAATTAGATGCTCCTGTTTGAGGTCGTTCGCTGCATAAAGACCCCTGTCCACCCCATACAATCAGTAAGAATCCAACTACTAACATGGCCAAGACCAAAGAGCTGTCCAAAGACACTAGAGACAAAATTGTACACCTCCACAAGGCTGGAAAGGGCTACGGGGAAATTGCCAAGCAGCTTGGTGAAAAAAGGTCCACTGTTGGAGCAATCATTAGAAAATGGAAGAAGCTAAACATGACTGTCAGTCTCCCTCGGACTGGGGCTCCATGCAAGATCTCACCTCGTGGGGTCTCAATGATCCTAAGAAAGGTGAGAAATCAGGCCAGAACTACACGGGAGGAGCTGGTCAATGACCTGAAAAGAGCTGGGACCACCGTTTCCAAGGTTACTGTTGGTAATACACTAAGACGTCATGGTTTGAAATCATGCATGGCACGGAAGGTTCCCCTGCTTAAACCAGCACATGTCAAGGCCCGTCTTAAGTTTGCCAATGACCATTTGGATGATCCAGAGGAGTCATGGGAGAAAGTCATGTGGTCAGATGAGACCAAAATAGAACTTTTTGGTCATAATTCCACTAACCGTGTTTGGAGGAAGAAGAATGATGAGTACCATCCCAAGAACACTGCACTGTAGGGATGCAACGATTACTGATTTTGTAAGTACGATTATTGTCTGAGAAATAATCGCGATTTAACGATTATCACGATTATTATGCATCAATTAATTTCACAACACTACTAATGTATAATATCATATGAACACTCAACACCAGATTTTAATGTGTTATTTATTGCTGCCACAACACAGTACAAAATTATAAAATTACACTAATTAAAGAGAAGTGCTTTGTAAACATCCAGTATTTTTCTTTTAAAAATAACAAATTAAGTCAAAGGCTGCAGGGCTCTTTGATTTAAATAATCACAAAATTATTAAGTGTTTAGTTTGTTCTTAATTAATTTTCAACTTCGAGGTAGAAAACTTGAAAACATGAAACCAATATATTATTGAAATTTGACTTAAAACATAAATAATACTATAAAGGGATAATAAATCAGCAGTTTATTGGGTTGTCTGTCTGATAGACTACAGGACAGGATCTGTACAAAATTTAACAATAATTAAACACTGTATTAAATTTAAATAACAAATTAGATTATATAACCAGCTTGTCAAAATAACAGTTGCAATGTGCAATTTTAACAAACTATACAAATATTTAAAAATATTAACTGAATTTTAACAAACACTAACTATAAAACAATGAAGTGCAAAACAACATTGTCAAAATGCAGAGGTGCGAATTTACAAACAACTGTAATTTAACATAAAAGCATAGGCTACTGCGTGCATGTCTGCCATGACTGAATGCGCGCTCCCTTAATAATCCCTAAAAAACTGACATCATCGCGATCTCAAACATCTGTTATTATCAATTAAGCTGATTGCACAATGAATATTTCATAATATCTACACTTTGTTAGTTATAATCAGAGGATTTACCAGCATGCAGAATTCACTGAACAAATAGTCCGTTTTGAGCGGTGAGGGGAGTCAGTCTATCTTAAAAGCTTCTGATTGGACGTTGTGTTTAAGAAATCAACACACATGTATGTGATTGGCTACATCGCTCAACGCTGCAAACATGTTACAAATAGAAACTCTGGCCTGTAAATCGTTTCAATTTTGTTTTAGTTGTTCTTTTCTGCAACAGATGAATAACAATTTATTCGTTTTTATGTTTTATTCATTGATATTCGTATTTTGAGTCCCGCGAATCGTTTTATTCTCCCGCAGCCGCAGCCCACACACACACACACACACACACACACACACACACACACACACAGAGTGCGTGCATACCGCCCGCGCCCGCGCTCGCACTCGGCCATCAAATCTAGTCCCGCGCCACGGCTCTAGATCAAGCGCCCGGCCCGAAGATAGCGGCGGAATATATCGGCCCAAGTTCCGCCTCGGGCAGAGAATTGCTGATTTAACTGCTGATTTCAGGCGTTTTGTCGGTGGAAATAGAGCGTCGCTGCTTAGTCCCTCTGCCATAGTGGCTGATGAGCACGGCACTTTAAGCTGGTGCACCGCTGGTGTAAGTGTGTTCGTTGTAAAAGATCCGTTCCATGCAGAACACTCGGTGTAGCACAGTCTTTACGATTAATTAACTGTGACGTTTTAAAGCGCGGTTAATTGTGAAATCCGGTAATCGCTGCATCCCTACTGCACTGTATCAAGGAGAGGATGACCGGGGCCTTATATTGTGAGATTTTGGGGAACAACCTCCTTCCCTCAGTTAGAGCATTGAAGATGGGTCGAGGCTGGGTCTTCCAACATGACAATGACCCGAAGCACACAGCCAGGATAACCAAGGAGTGGCTCTGTAAGAAGCATATCAAGGTTCTGGCGTGGCCTAGCCAGTCTCCAGACCTAAACCCAATAGAAAATCTTTGGAGGGAGCTCAGACTCCGTGTTTCTCAGCGACAGCCCAGAAACCTGACTGATCTAGAGAAGATCTGTGTGGAGGAGTGGGCCAAAATCCCTCCTGCAGTGTGTGCAAACCTGGTGAAAAACTACAGGAAACGTTTGACCTCTGTAATTGCAAACAAAGGCTACTGTACCAAATATTAACATTGATTTTCTCAGGTGTTCAAATACTTATTTGCAGCTGTGTCATACAAATAAATAGTTAAAAAATCATACATTGTGATTTCTGGATTTTTTTTTTTTGATTATGTCTCTCACAGTGGACATGCACCTATGATGACAATTTCAGACCCCTCCATGATTTCTAAGTGGGAGAACTTGCAAAATAGCAGGGTGTTCAAATACTTATTTTGCTATATATACGTTTAATTTACAACCCACAGATGTCAAAATTACCCTGTAACTACCAGGGTTGGGGAGTAACGGAATACATGTAACGGCGTTATGTAATCAGGATACAAAAATCCAGTAACGTTACGTCAAAACACGTAGTAATCAGATTATAGTTACTTTTTGAAAAAAGGGGGAATACTTTCAGGATTACAATGGTTTTATTTAAAACTAAATAAATCTGTATTTTGGCATAATAACACTATATTAAGCGCTGCTTGATTAATGACTTACGACACGACTCCACCCGCGGGTGCACGCGCAAAATAACAGCTCTACAACAATCTCCTCAGACACGGATCGAGTCACTGCTGCTAGAAACTATGCTGTCCACGGGTAAAAAGGCTTTCATTTCTTGGAAATTCCACTGCTATTTTGTTTTTAAAGAAGAAAATGCCAACAACATGGTTGTACAGTGCAAACTGTGCCTTCCAGCAACGAAAATTGTGATTCGATCTGTGTCTGAGGAGATTGTTGTAGAGAGCTGTTATTTTGCGCATGCACCAGCGGGTGGCACACGAGTCGTGTCGTGAGTCATTAAAGGTGCAGTGTGTGATTTTTAGCGACATCTAGCGGTTCGGTTGCGAGTTTACACTAAGGGCTCAGCCCACTGCTCACCCCTCCCTTTCGAAGAAGCTACGGTGGCTAAAACGGGACAAACATCGTCGTCTGAGACAGCAGATAATAGCCAGAGTAAACCAAGTTTCTGTACCACAGTCCATTATAAACCACATCATGGATAAAGTTTACAAAGCCATAGTCAGGTGAGGATCAAGGGTCTTAATACATAATATAATAATAGTAATCAGCTGATTATCTCACGAACGTAACCAGCACATTTCTCCCCACATAGCAAACCCATAATACAGTGAGGGAGAAGAACCACATGAAACTATGCAACTATATATTTTTTCTAACAGGGTAGTAAAAGTTTAGCTGGCTAATATGAGCTGTTACTGTGGCTGAGCTGGTTAAAGCATAAAGCCTTGTTTATACTCGACGCGTCCGCATGAGCCCAAAGGTGCGTGCGGCAAAAATGACCTGATTGTAACAGCGCGCGCGCCTCCGCATCCCCTAGGCACCACTTACACACAATAGTCTTTTTTTCTCTAATTTTGGAAACTCGATCGACTTAAAATGCTTCCAAGATCAACGTGATTCCTGTAACTGTTTTACGGTCAATGACAAGAGTAGCCTACTAATCATCAGCTATCTCACGAACGTAACCAGCACATTTCTCCCCACATAGCAAACCCATAATACAGCGAGGGAGAAGAACCACATGAAACTATGCAACTGTATATTTTTTCTAACAGGGTAGTAAAAGTTTAGCTGGCTAATATGAGCTGTTACTGTGGCTGAGCTGGTTAAAGCATAAAGCAGGGGTGTCCAAACTCGGTCCTGGAGGGCCACTGTCCTGCAGAGTTTAGCTCCAACCCCAATTAAACACACCTGAAACAGCTAATCAAGGTCTTGATTAGCTGTTGAAGGTCATTAGGCATGCTAAAAACTTACAAGCAGGTGTGTTGAGGCAAGTTGGAACTAAACTGCAGGACAGTGGCCCTCCAGGACCGAGTTTGGACACCCCTGGCATAAAGCCTTGTTTATACTCGACGCGTCCGCATGAGCCCAAAGGTGCGTGCGGCAAAAATGACGTGATTGTAACAGCGCGCGCGCCTCCGCATCCCTTAGACACCACTTACTACACACAATAGTCTTTTTTTTTCTCTAATTTTGGAAACTCGATCGACTTAAAATGCTTCAAAGATCGACGGGTTGGTGATTCCTGTAACTATTTTACGGTCAATGACAAGAGTAGCCTACTAATCAGCTGTCTCACGAACGTAACCAGCACATTTATCCCCACATAGCAAAGCCATAAGCGAGGGAGAAGAATAAAGTTAGGCTACATGAAACAATCCAACCACTTTTACACCACTGACAAGGGAAAAGTCACTACTCACGGTGTTTATGGCTATCTTCTTTAGCTTTCTGCGGCTTCTCTTTCAAGGTAGTGACGAAACGCGCTCTGTAACGCTGTTTGTTCGCTGTCGGCTACGATAGAAACATGACGTCACAATATGTCGACCTTCATAGAAGGGGATTCCCGCGCCTATGTAGATGTAAATGCCTCATTCTAAGGTAATACAAACATTACGGTTTATTAAGTAAGTTCTTTATACACAACTGAACACATAGTTATGGATGTCATATTGTATTTCTGTTAATAGATACTCAAAATTTTTACACACTGCACCTTTAAAGCAACACTTAATAGAGTGTTATTAGTATTATGTATATGTATATCTATTTTCCTGTTGAAGAAACATTTCTATTTAATTTTTTCCTTGTACATGTCAAGTTAAAAATAAAACAAAATAATCTGTAATACCATACTGTAGCCACTAGATGTCTGTATAACTTAGTCCTTTACATAAATATTTATTCAGGGCTGTGAAATTCTTAATAAATAAAAGTTGTTGTTTTTTAAAATAATATCTGTCCTTGAAGTAATCCAAAAGTAATCAGTTACATTACTTTAATATTATGGTACTTGGATTACGTTACTGAATACTTTTTTTATGAAGTAATTTGTAACTGTAACGGAATACATTTTTAAAGTAACCCTCCCAAGCCTGGTAACTACATTGCACAAGAACATATTTTGCCAGAAATGTGATAACTTTTATATAGAGCAGACGTACAATTTTTGCCTGGAATATATTAACAAAATAGGTACCTGTTAGTTTTAAAATAATTACATTAGAAATAATTTGCTTGTATATCTGGTTGTACCCCTTTATTACCCAAAAACTTAACATATTGTTCCCTTATACCTACACAGAAGTACACTATAATTACAGAAACGTACAACGTAATTTCGGTTTACTTACGCAGTTGTTTGCGGGTCGTAATACAAAGTGTCACCAATGCATTTCCTGAATTCACTGTAAGTTGAATGAAAGCTAAATGTAAATATGACTTGTTAGTTGCTGCTGTAGCATTTTTTGTTCCTTGCAGACCAGCTTTACACTCAGTGTGAAATGCTCCATAGGGATGCATTGTTTTCTGTTAAAGTTGTGTTGTGGCAGAAACTGAGGTTAATAGGCTTCTTCAGCAATCTGGTGCTGTTGCCAAACAGAAAAGGTGAGTGCTTCATCAGATAACATCAAGAACAAGATAGCAAATTCATTCTATTATCATTCTAAATGCACAGTATAAGTATACAGAAAAGGCTTGTTCACAACTACTGTATAAAGATAACTATAACTATTTTAACATCTACTGCAGTGGACGATATCGTTCTGTTTATTCATCCGCTGCAGTTTTGTCATCTGCCACTTTAAATGCTCTTTAAAGCAGGATGGTTTCTGATTGGCTGTCAATGTTTTTATCGTTCATCGGTTCAAATCGTTCTGAAAGTGATTCCACTATAGGTGCCGTTACCATTATAGTTGTGGTGTTTTGTAGAACTACTGTATTATCTTTATCGTTAGCATTATAGTTAACTATATCTTCCTTTGTGTGAACAAGCATTCAACTAGTAGCCTGTTTTCTGTGAACTAATCTAAAGTGAGAACTATTTAATCCTAAAATTCATTAACAACTTTAATTTGTTTCAAATATTGTCCATCAGGTAGCCCTTAAGAAAAAGTAGTATACTTCAAGTTCATTTTATTAAGTATAAGTAATGTTCAAGTATATTTTTAGGTATACTTCATGTAGTAAGTAGACTAATATAAATGTACTAGAAGAAAACTTGTAAGTGTACTATTTCAATACTGCTTGGGACTAAATTGGCCCACTTTTTAGTATATAAAGTGAATGTTTAAGTGTACAATAAGTTTAACAGTAGTAAACCTTGAGAACATGACTAGTTCATATTTACATTTATCATTTGTAATGCATCTGTACTACAAATTAACTTATAAGTACACTTTGAAGTATACTCTCAGTAAACTAGTAGTTTAGTTGTAGTTGTTTAATACTGCAAACATACTTGTAAGTATTCTTTAAGTGAACATAACATCATACTTATAGTTTACTATTTATATATTTTTTTTTTGCACTTTAAGTATACTACAATGTTCCTATTTAGGTAATGTTTTTTATACTTGAAATATAACTTTCCACTCTTTCCATTTTAAAAATATTTTATTGCAGCTGCATCCTTTTTAATCAGCACTTCATTTAAAAAAAGGAACATTTTAAACAAAAAGCTGAGAAAAACAAATTTTTGTAAAAAAAAATTCTACATTGACGTAATGTCGACGTGACGACATAATTGGGATCACTTCAGGGAGCCCTATCATCTTCGAGTGTCTACAGAACAAGCCAATGAACGTTGGCGTGCGTGAATAGCGCTAAGCGCACCGTATAAACAGGAGGTGGGCGCACGCACTCATTGTCTTTTACTTCTGAGCAGAGCTTCCTGTTCATCTCTGAAACCTACAGACTGCTACTGTGTGTTGAACACTCTCTAGACAGTGTTGGTGTGACGGCGCGTGCAGCGAGTGACCGCAAACATTTTTATGTTCAACAAACTGCTGTTTTTACAGCAAAGAGCTTTGTCGGTTCGGTGGGCATTTCCCTCAGTGTGCACAGCACACAGCGGCCATTCCCTGGGTGCCTCAGCACCGTGAGAGCTTGTGGAAAAAGTACTTTTTCTTTTTTTTTTTTTTGCTCAAAAGAGCAACACAAGCGTGACCCTGCGTCTTTTTCAGGATGTCATTCCACTTGTGTGTTTCTGGATGCGGTCGATCCCTGGCGCTAACAGACAGCCACAATAGTTGCCTCCCGTGTTTGGGCATTCACCATGCTGAGGCAGCTTTTGTGAATAGCTCATATTCCCATTAGATCGAGACTCGCTTACCTCAATGGAGGTGCAGTCCCCCTCACCTATGCCCCGATCTAGTGTCTATTCTATACTTCTGTGTGTGGCCAGGGTGATCCGAGGTTTACCGTGACGGCTTCCCCGCTGAGGGAAGGAGTCGGCGTTACCCCCTTCGGGGAGTGTAGCGTTGCCCAAGTCAAATCCAGAATGGGCGGCTATGCTTTCCCGGGCCACCGAGAAGGTCAGGCTTGCGTTGAATCCTCCACCACGTCCCGAAACTTCTCGGTCGGACAATTGGTTTCCCGAGGCGGGCCATGCTGGTTCTCAGTGCGCTGCCCCAGTACCTTTCTTTCTGGAGGTGCATGAGGAGCTTACTAGGACGTAGACAACACCGTACAGCTGCAGGTCCACCAGGCCTAGGCACTCATGGACATGGTGGTTCGTGTTACACCAGACACTCAGACCCCACTCCGGGCCGCTATGCCGTCGGAGTCGGGTCCCTGCATTCCGCCACGCTGCCCCACCCCGGATACGTCTGTGGTACCAGTCCTACTGGCGAAGGAAGCGATCGAGCCGGTCCCTCCAGCCGATATGAAGACCGGCTTCTACAGGCTACCGGTCCCTTCACAGGCTGCCGTTCAAGATGCTTATGCAGAAACGCATTTTCAATTGCATCCGTCCCCAAGATTGGTTTGCAGCGATCGTCCTGAAGGACGCGTACTTTCATGTCTCGATTCTCCCTCGACACAGACCGCTTCTTCACTCTGCGTTTGAGGGACAGGTATATCAGTACAAAGTCTTACCCTTCGGGCTGGCCCTGTCGCCCCGTGTCTTCACGAAAGTCGCGGAGGCGCCCATTGCTCCCATGTGCGCATTCTCAACAACCCAGACGACTGGCTTATCGTGGCTGAGTCGAGAGAGCAGTTGTGCGAACACTCCTGGGGCATATGGCATCTGCAGCCGCAGAAACGCCGCTCGGATTGCTTCACATGAGGCCGCTCCAACACTGGCTCCACGATCGAGTCCCGAGATGGCCGTGGCAGAGCGGCTCGTGCCGTGTCCAAGTGACCCCCGCACTGTCGCCAAACTCTCACCCTGTGGTCCGAACCTTCATTTCCTGCGGGCAGGTGTCCCCCTGGAACAAGTGTCCAGGCATTCTGTGGTCACCTCTGCCAACGGCTGGGGGGCCACGTACAACGGGCATGCAGCTTCAGGTCTGTGGACGGGGCCTCAACTGCATTGGCGCATCAACTGCCTCGGGTTGTTAGCGACTTCAAAACGCCGCTACTAGGCAAGCATGTACTGGTCCGTACGGACAGCACTGCAAACGCTGCGTACATCAACCATCAAGGTGGTCTACGCTCCCGCCTTATGTCACAACTCATCCGCCATTTCCTCCTTTGGAGTCAGAAGCATCTGAGGTTGCGTAATGATATTTTTATTCCGGGCCTGCTCAACCGTGCAGCCGACGAGCTCTCACGGCAGCAGGTGCTCCCCGGAGAATCAGACAGTCAGACATTGTGGAGCGTCCCATGTCAGGCCTAGTGCTCCCTGAAGTGATCCCAATTACAACGTCACGTCGACGTTACGTCTCCCGTTCCCTCCTTCAGGGACATTTTTTGTCAGAGTATCCGAGGCACGAGCTGTAATGGTTCCACCCTCTTCTGGAAAGGGGTGCGGGGAGAAGCAGCTCATTTGCATTTAAAGACACATGCACGAAATCAGCATGCTTCCACTCAAAAATGGGCATTTACAACATAATAAAATATAACAAATAATCTGTGAGGTATTTTGAGCTGAAACTTCACAGACACATTCTGGGGAAACATAAGACTTATATTACATTATACATTATAATAGGTCCCCTTTAAGACTGTTAAATTTTTTTTTAAGTCAGTGACATAAAAAGGTAGATTTGTCTAATTTGATAATGAAAAGTAAGACTGATTACCCCTAACTAACTGATAGGTCAGACTAGTTCTTAAGACACAGTCCTTAACATAATGGCTATGTTTATGCAACTGACCCCAGGTCACTTTTTCTGTGATAATTAGGGAGGGGAAAATTTTTTATCAGAATCACAGTTCTGTATGTTGTTTACTAACAAACTCATTTACCATATTGTAAAATGTTTCTTGATTTATTTTGCTCCTTTATTTGCATCTGTATTTTTCAAGCTGCACGTGCTCTGGACAGAAAGACAGAATGTGTTTTGCTCTGTCTTAAATCATGTGATGACAGAGAGAGAGAGAGAGAGAGAGGAGCTTCAGAATGAACCTATCAATCCAGCCTGCCTATTATCTGGTGTGAGATGCATCTCCATACCAGACACCTAGTTAGTGACACTTGTTTAAAATTAATAAAAACGGTCGCCAAGCGTGGCCAGAGACAGCTCTGGTTATTGATTAAGGCACGTCAGAGAAATAGAAGGCAGTGCTATTAAAAGTACAAATTATGTTCTGTGTTTAGCACAGCCTGTCATTCATGAAGATGGATATACATACAGAGATAAATAGTTTCTCTTTTACTGAAGCCTGCGCTTCTGAAGCACTCGGATTAGATTAATTCAACACATGGATTTCATTTGCATTTATTCATTATTTATAATCTATAGGATCAGAATCTCAGTATATTTATCACCAGATTTCAATGAGTAATTATTGTTATACCGAACCATTCAAAAGTAGGATTTAAAAAAAAAATGTTAAACGTTTCCTTATGCTCACAAAGACTGCATTTATTTCCAAGATAAAGTAAAAAGAGTAATATTGTGAAATATAATTGTATTGCTGTGAACAAAGCTGATTTTTAGCATCATTATTCCAGTCTTCAGTGTCACATGATCCTCATGAAATCAGTCTAATATGATGATTTGATGCTCAAAAAACATTTATGAATATAATCAGTTGAAAACAGTTGCTGCTTCATATTTTTCGTGGAAATAGTGATTCAGGTTTCAGGATTCTCTGATAAATAGAAAGTCCAAAAGAACATTATTTATTTGAAATGATTAAAAGATTATAAATGTCTTAACTGTCACTTTTGAGAAAAAAAAAAAATTCTTACTGACCCCAAACGTTAATAAGTAATGTATATTAAAACAATAAGTGTGGGAACATTTGGCAATCTGGAATGATATTAGCCAATGCACAAAATATCATATAACCTGTACTTACTTAGTTATGGTTAGGGTTTTGTTGAGGGTTAGTTACCTATGATTATGCATTATTTACCTTTTTTTACATGTTAATGTAATTTGCAAATATGTTTAATACCGTGCCATATTAAAACTATCTGTCAACTATCTGTCAACTAACTCTCATTAGAGTATTAATAGACTCACTGCTTAATATCTGCAAATACTTTATTGTGATGGTCCTCCAACAGACATACTGACTATAAGTAACTTTGCAACTACATGTGAACTTAATCTAACCCTAACCCTACCAGTCTATTAATACTCTACACACACTCTAATGAGAGTTAATAGACATGTAGGAGCAACGTTACTTATAGTCAACAGAATGTGTTAAAGGGACCATCAAAATAAAGTCAAACCAAAACATTATCTTTTAAAACATTCCAAGATTATAAACCAACTTCTAGAAGGAAAGTTGTAGCTTCATTTGATGTCTGTGTGTTAATTGCTTATAATTCATGGGCGCCAAAAGTTCAGCAAAACCTAAACTCTCACCCCATGTAGTTATAAGACATGTCATTATGACTGATGCCACGCCAAAAAATCTGAGAAAGTGTAAATGAGTTTAAGTGTCAAAAGACACGAAAGCATCTTCTGCTTAAGCAGTTTTCCCTTTACTTTAGATGCTCTTTTTTAAATTTGCTCATTTTTTGTCTTTATTTTGTTGGAGAGACCTCATGCTCTCTGAGAAACAACCACTTAATCATGTAACAAATTAAACAATATCATTCCGACAGCTCCAGATGGTCAAGTCCTGCTCCTCTTCAGCCCAAGAGAATGACTGAGAAGGAGTGAGAGAGGGGGGGGGGGGGGTGAAAGAGGTAAAATTAATTTGTCAGAACAGAGGGAAATTAGCATTTGTGTGTAGTTTAGAGGAACGGCAGACATTGCAGTAAACGGGCGAGTAACAGAGTACAGACAAGTGACAAAAAAGCCTTTGGTGTGTGTGTGTGTGTGTGTGTGTGTGCTGTCTGGAAGGAAAATGCAAACTAAAAGATGATTTTTGTTTACGATAACTTTATTGGATGATGAGGGTGCCATACGCACTCGTTTATGGTTGAACGCACTGCGTCTGGATACAGGACCTTCTTCACCTGCAGCTGACAGGCCATCAATTCACAGATGTGTCTGAAACAACACAACAACAACAAAACATGGGCAGGAGAGAGACAGGGATGCCCAGAAGACACCTTGTGTTTTATACATATTTAATACCTTTATTTTGGTTGTCCCCATTAGACTGCAGCAATAACGAGAGCAGTGTATAACACACACATCAAAGTCTGAAGCTCTCCTGGATCGGCCCAAGCCAGCAGAGTCTAACACACCACACACACACACACACACACACACGAGGGCTGGATGACAGAACATCTACAGTAAATGTGTAACAATAACAATTCATATATTACTTAATATATTAACCACATAGAATCTTTGTTAGTTGCTGATGCAGTAGGCTAATCATTCATTAATGGTTTAGTTCTTCATGAGTTCTACATTAACGCATGATTATCTGTGCATTAGTTAAACATGAATTAATGCATATTAGTGCACCTGTATTGTAAAGTGTTTCCATACATTGTATATAGTTTACACTTGTATTTAAATTGTAATACTTTTATTCAGCAAGAATGCATTAAAATTGATCAAAAGTGATGGTAAAGACAAAATTTCCACAAAAATATGAAGCAGCACAACTATTTTCAACATTGATAATAAAAGATGTTTCTTGGGCATCAAATCATCATATCAGAATGATTTGTGCAGGATCATGTGACACTGAAGACAACAGTAATGATGATGAAAATTCAGCTTTGATCACAGGCATACATTACATTTTACTATGATTTTACTTTTTAAAATCATATTAATTTCCATCATTTAGTTAAAAGTTTGGAAATATCAATTCCATTATATTTCCAGGTTGTCCAGAGATATCAACTCTCTCACACACACACTCAGAAATACACATTCTCCACAGGTCAAAGGTCATCAGTTCTGGCCATGACTTTAGTAATCTAGGAACGGTTCAGTTTGAAGAGACTAATTAAGTGTGAATTAACCAAGTTAATCAATACAGACAAAGCCAAGATTTGTTCTGCAAAGCATGTGCAAACATTTCAATGGTGCTTTGTGTGTGTGTGTGTGTATTCACTCATGCGGTTATGTGATACAGTGTGTCATCTGGCTCAACAGCCCCCATGTGTGACATGAGCGGCGAGGTGTGTGTGTGTGTGTGTGCGCGTGCAGGAGCTGAATCAGCGGGAAGCGGCTCCTAATCACCGCTGCTCATCTGTTAATGAAGTTAATGAAGAATGTGACAAAAGCCAAACGTGCTGAGATACTACAAGTTCCAGCACACTGAACTGAGCTTCTGTTTATGCTCCTTCCCTTCATCAGCTCCTCTCTCATGAATCACCTCCCCCAAACGTACAGCAGTCTTCAGCACACTGCTTTCTTGTCCCTACTCCATCACTCCATCATCCTGCTCTTGCCTCTGCTTGTACGGCTGTTTGTGCTGCTGACAGCTCAAAACGCTGGCGTTCACACACTACAGCTCACAGGACAGGACTGAAGGCCTGTTCACAGCCACAGCAACGCACTTAATCATTGTTTTTGCTCTCAAAACTATCCGCACCCTCTGGTGCTCTTCACGGATTGGTCAAAAATGTTATTAAATTATATAAATAAATAAATTATATTTACGCTGTACTTATAATCCATTTATTCACTTTTTTAGCCTAGACCTGAAAAATGCTTTAGAGGACAGACTGAAGTTTGATCTCGTTTCAAAGATGACACTATGACACTTAGCAGATTATTGCTGAAGTGAACTTTAAAAAAAGTTACAGAATTTTACGTTTATTGTTATGAAAAATGTGCAAAATACTATTTTACATTTTTATATGAAATATATATTTTCAAAAACATGTTTTACTCTAAAACTGTAAGAAAATCAAGGCCATAAATCTAAACAAGTTGTGTTAAAAATTTGAGCCTGATATCTCAAAAAGTGAGCTTTCAGTAAGATTGTGTATGGCCGCAGTACCAAACGTTTCCACTAGACGAAATTCGTCTCCCACTCATTTCCAATGCGGACATTTTTGACCGCGAGGAGCACAATGTGACTAATCAACAGGACCATTTAACCTGTTCAATCATGTTCATGATTTATTTATTTTTTTGTTCACATAGCAAGTGCCATTCCGAAAAAAACTTTTTTTTTCTTTTCTTTTTTGGTCAAAAATGACTGAAGAGCACCAGAGGGTTATAATTAGATACATTTACTTCAGTCATAAAATTATGCTTATTTGTCTTAGCCCACTGACAGAAGTTGTGCAAGTCTTTTCTTTCCTTCCCACGATTGTGACGTATCTGATGTAGGGCAGGACTAGAGTTTGTCCATGGGGAATTGATTGGGTGGTTGTGGTTGGTTATTCTCATGTAAGTGACAGGTTGCCCCCCCCCTACCACCACTTCCAGAGATTTATTCACAGAGCCACACTTTGTATGCAACTTTATTTTCAAAAGTCCCTTTTCATACATTCTTTACTGGTTAATTACCGGTAACAGATCATGTGTGAGAAGGACCTTTTTAAATATACCGATAAGTTGTTTCTGGCAATTTACCAGTAAGTGAAGTTGTAACATTAAATGACCAATATATGCGCTGTGTGAACGTGGAATGAAGACTACCGGTATTTTGAACGCAAAAAGTATGACGTGGGCATAAAATGATGACGCAGATGACGTGTTTACTCAGAACTGTTTACAAATGTCCGAAACTAAAGCGCTTCTCCTCGTCTGGGCAGAAGAAGAGATTTGTCAACAATAGTAATCGCTTACTATTGATGACAAATCTCTTCTTCTGCCCAGACGAGGAGAAGCGCTTTAGTTTCGGACATTTGTAAACAGTTCTGAGTAAACACGTCATCTGCTGTCACGTATGATAAAATAAATAGCCTTCTTCAGGAACAAGGTATACATTTCCGAGTATTTTGGAGAGTTTACCGGTATTTTGGAGCTGATGTGTGAATGGTCTGTTACCAGAAAAAAGCCAGAACGCTGTTGTTCATGTGCACAGCACATTTCTGAATTTACCGGTATAGTCTTTCTGGCAATTTTACAGTAATTTACCAGGATTGCTGAGTGAAAGGGGCTAATGTCTGCATTTTCATCTCTTTCAGAAAGTTCTCAACACCAGCTCTATACTGACCTCTGCCCATAAAGAACCTGACCCGCTCACAGCAAACCTCCTCTCAATAATTCAAGACATTTGTTTGTATAATGCTGATTTTAGTTGAGCTATAATGTTCTTGTATATTAAAAAAGTTGATTTTGGAGCCGTCATGTAGGCAGGTTGTGCTGGAGTTTGAGTTTGAGTGCCGGCTCGTGGTTCTGTCCGATCTCACCCTCCTTCTTGCTCCCACTTTGCTTAAAGACACAAAAGACAAAAAAAGTTCTTGATGTTACATTATAGGTTTCTGGATATTTAAAAGCACCAGCTACACTAGGAACTTATAAAAAGGACATTCAAGGAACTTGAATGTCATGCTGAATATCTGCTGAAAGTGTGAACATCCCCTTGAATGTATTTTAGCGTGCATTTAACCCTACACAGTGTCCATTCAGGGGACATTATGGCAACCTTTTTTTTTTTATGTTAGCCGGGAGTACACAGATAATTTTATAATGAAATAGAAAACAGAAAGAGTACAACTCAGATCTGCTTTAGTAAAGGGAGGAGAGAAGCATTTTAATAACTGAACCAGCTGTTTAAAATGCTAAATCTGTTTTTCAATGTCGATTCATTAAGGAAGACAAGGTTTTAATTAGCTTCCAGATTCACTAACATGTTGGAGCTAAACTATCTGGAGCTGTATAAATGTATCACCAGTGTAATTACGTATATAATACATATTATACATAATAATTATGTAGTAATGTAAATATGATTCTATTTAGTAACCGGTAAGTGCTTTAATCTATTTGGTTAGATTGTTTAAAATGACACAAATTAACTGTTGTACAGCAATACCTTTCTTGCTTTGATATTTTCAGCTAAAGAAAACAAACAGTATTAATAATTTTTCTTGTTTTCAAAAAACTATTTTTTTATGATACTTACAAAAAAATTGTAGTATATATTAAAATACTTTTACTTGTTTACCCTTGTTTTAAGCACAAAATAAAATAATACACAAAATAATAAATAATATTTAATAAAATGGAAAGTCTTATTATCTTACAGTACATTTTCTGAGAATGTGAATGTAAACATTGATACACTGATAATAAAAGATAATAAAAAAGATACATAATATAAATAATTTATTCTTGAGCAGCACATCTGTCACGTGTAGTTCTGTTTGGTTTCTTTGTGTTCTTTTCATGGTTTACCTGTGTTCCCTTTGCTAGTTGTTTTCCATGGTAATTCATTGAGTTTGCACAGGTTCATAAGTTACGCTTATCATCACCTGTCTATTTAAGCCCTGAGTTCTCTCTAGTTCTTTGTCCTGTATTGTTTATGTTACGTGGTAGTGATACATTTTCCCTCATTACAGCCACAAATCATTAAAAAATCAGCATATCATAATTATTTCTGAAGGATGACAGTGAAAACTGGAGTAATGATGCTGAAAATTCAGGTCTTTTAATATTTCACAATAGTACTGTTTTTAATGTATTTTTACTGTATCATTTCAAGTATAGACTAATGTAATGCTCTACTGGCAAGCCTTCCAGCCAGAAGCTCCTGAACGCGACAGCATGTCTGGTCTTCAATTAGCCAAAGAAAAGCTAAAAGCGTGGAGCCTGAGGGATATGGGGACCATGGTGGAGTCGAGGGAGTGTGGAGCCTGAGGGATGATGGACCATGGTGGAGTCGAAGGAGCGTGGCGCCTGAGGGATGATGGACCATGGTGGAGTCGAGGGAGCGTGGAGCATGAGGGATGATGGACCATGGTGGAGTCGAAGGAGTGTGGAGCCTGAGGGATGATGGACCATGGTGGAGTCGAGGGAGCGTGGAGTCTGAGGGATGACGGACCATGGTGGATTCGAGGGAGCGTGGAGCTTGAGGGATGACTGACCATGGTGGAGTCGAGGGAGCGTGGCGCCTGAGGGATGATGGACCATGGTGGAGTCGAGGGAGCGTGGCGCCTGAGGGATGATGGACCATGGTGGAGTCGAAGGAGCGTGGCGCCTGAGGGATGATGGACCATGGTGGAGGTGAGGGAGCGTGGAGCCTGAGGGATGACTGACCATGGCGGAGTCGAGGGAGCGTGGAGTCTGAGGGATGACGGACCATGGTGGATTCGAGGGAGCGTGGAGCTTGAGGGATGACTGACCATGGTGGAGGTGAGGGAGCGTGGAGCCTGAGGGATGACTGACCATGGTGGAGGTGAGGGAGCGTGGAGCCTGAGGGATGATGGACCATGGTGGAGTCGAGGGAGCGTGGAGCCTGAGGGATGATGGACCATGGCGGAGTCGAGGGAGCGTGGAGCCTGAGGGATGACTGACCATGGCGGAGTCAAGGGAGTGTGGAGCCTGAGGGATGATGGACCATGGTGGAGTCGAGAGAGTGTGGAGCCTGAGGGATGATGGACCATGGTGGAGTCGAAGGAGCGTGGAGCCTGAGGGATGATGGACCATGGCGGAGTCAAGGGAGTATAGAGCCTGAGGGATGATGGACCATGGTGGAGTCGAGGGAGTGTGGAGCCTGAGGGATGACGGACCATGGTGGAGGTGAGGGAGCATGGAGCCTGAGGGATGACTGACCATGGTGGAGTCGAGGGAGCGTGGAGCATGAGGGATGAAGGACCATTGTGGAGGTGAGGGAGCGTGGCGCCTGAGGGATGACGGACCATGGTGGAGTCGAAGGAGTGTGGAGCCTGAGGGATGATGGACCATGGTGGAGTCGAGAGAGTGTGGAGCCTGAGGGATGATGGACCATGGTGGAGTCGAAGGAGCGTGGAGCCTGAGGGATGATGGACCATGGCGGAGTCAAGGGAGTGTAGAGCCTGAGGGATGATGGACCATGGTGGAGTCGAGGGAGTGTGGAGCCTGAGGGATGACGGACCATGGTGGAGTCGAGGGAGCGTGGAGCATGAGGGATGAAGGACCATTGTGGAGGTGAGGGAGCGTGGCGCCTGAGGGATGACGGACCATGGTGGAGTCGAAGGAGTGTGGAGCCTGAGGGATGATGGACCATGGTGGAGTCGAGGGAGTGTGGAGCCTGAGGGATGATGGACCATGGTGGAGTCGAGGGAGTGTGGAGCCTGAGGGATGACGGACCATGGTGGAGTCGAGGGAGTGTGGAGCCTGAGGGATTACGGACCATGGTGGAGGTGAGGGAGCGTGGAGCTTGAGGGATGACTGACCATGGTGGAGGTGAGGGAGCGTGGAGCCTGAGGGATGACTGACCATGGTGGAGTCGAGGGAGCGTGGAGTCTGAGGGATGATGGACCATGGTGGATTCGAGGGAGCATGAAGCCTGAGGGATGACGGACCATGGTGGAGGTGAGGGAGCGTGGAGCCTGAGGGATGACTGACCATGGTGGATTCGAGGGAGCATGAAGCCTGAGGGATGACGGACCATGGTGGAGGTGAGGGAGCGTGGAGTCTGAGGGATGATGGACCATGGTGGATTCTAGGGAGCATGAAGCCTGAGGGATGACGGACCATGGTGGAGGTGAGGGAGCGTGGAGCCTGAGGGATGACTGACCATGGTGGATTCGAGGGAGCATGAAGCCTGAGAGATGACGGACCATGGTGGAGGTGAGGGAGCGTGGAGTCTGAGGGATGATGGACCATGGTGGATTCGAGGGAGCATGAAGCCTGAGGGATGACTGACCATGGTGGAGTCGAGGGAGCGTGGAGTCTGAGGGATGATGGACCATGGTGGAGGTGAGGGAGTGTGGAGCCTGACTGATGACGGACCATTGTGGAGGTGAGGGAGCGTGGAGCCTGAGGGATGACTGACCATGGTGGATTCGAGGGAGCATGAAGCCTGAGAGATGACGGACCATGGTGGAGGTGAGGGAGCGTGGAGTCTGAGGGATGATGGACCATGGTGGATTCGAGGGAGCATGAAGCCTGAGGGATGACTGACCATGGTGGAGTCGAGGGAGCGTGGAGTCTGAGGGATGATGGACCATGGTGGATTCGAGGGAGCATGAAGCCTGAGGGATGACGGACCATGGTGGAGGTGAGGGAGCGTGGAGCCTGAGGGATGACTGACCATGGCAGAGTCGAGGGAGCGTGGAGTCTGAGGGATGACTGACCATGGTGGATTCGAGGGAGCATGAAGCCTGAGGGATGACGGACCATGGTGGATTCGAGGGAGCATGAAGCCTGAGGGATGACGGACCATGGTGGAGGTGAGGGAGCGTGGAGCCTGAGGGATGACTGACCATGGTGGAGGTGAGGGAGCGTGGAGCCTGAGGGATGACTGACCATGGCGAAGTCGAGGGAGCGTGGAGTCTGAGGGATGATGGACCATGGTGGATTCGAGGGAGCATGAAGCCTGAGGGATGACGGACCATGGTGGAGGTGAGGGAGCGTGGAGCCTGAGGGATGATGGACCATGGTGGAGTCGAGGGAGCGTGGAGCCTGAGGGATGATGGACCATGGTGGAGGTGAGGGAGCGTGGAGCCTGAGGGATGACTGACCATGGCGGAGTCGAGAGAGCGTGGAGTCTGAGGGATGACGGACCATGGTGGATTCGAGGGAGCATGAAGCCTGAGGGATGACGGACCATGGTGGAGGTGAGGGAGCGTGGAGCTTGAGGGATGACTGACCATGGTGGAGGTGAGGGAGCGTGGAGCCTGAGGGATGACTGACCATGGTGGAGGTGAGGGAGCGTGGAGCATGAGGGATGACGGACCATTGTGGAGGTGAGGGACCGTGGAGCCTGAGGGATGACTGACCATGGCGGAGTCGAGGGAGCGTGGAGTCTGAGGGATGATGGACCATGGTGGATTCGAGGGAGCATGAAGCCTGAGGGATGACGGACCATGGTGGAGGTGAGGGAGCGTGGAGCTTGAGGGATGACTGACCATGGTGGAGGTGAGGGAGCGTGGAGCCTGAGGGATGACTGACCATGGCGAAGTCGAGGGAGCGTGGAGTCTGAGGGATGATGGACCATGGTGGATTCGAGGGAGCATGAAGCCTGAGGGATGACTGACCATGGTGGAGGTGAGGGAGCGTGGAGCATGAGGGATGACGGACCATTGTGGAGGTGAGGGACCGTGGAGCCTGAGGGATGACTGACCATGGCGGAGTCGAGGGAGCGTGGAGTCTGAGGGATGACGGACCATGGTGGAGGTGAGGGAGCGTGGAGCTTGAGGGATGACTGACCATGGTGGAGGTGAGGGAGCATGAAGCCTGAGGGATGACGGACCATGGTGGAGGTGAGGGAGCGTGGAGCTTGAGGGATGACTGACCATGGTGGAGGTGAGGGAGCGTGGAGCCTGAGGGATGACTGACCATGGCGAAGTCGAGGGAGCGTGGAGTCTAAGGGATGATGGACCATGGTGGATTCGAGGGAGCATGAAGCCTGAGGGATGACGGACCATGGTGGAGGTGAGGGAGCGTGGAGCCTGAGGGATGATGGACCATGGTGGAGTCGAGGGAGCGTGGAGCCTGAGGGATGATGGACCATGGTGGAGGTGAGGGAGCGTGGAGCCTGAGGGATGACTGACCATGGCGGAGTCGAGGGAGCGTGGAGTCTGAGGGATGACGGACCATGGTGGATTCGAGGGAGCGTGGAGCTTGAGGGATGACTGACCATGGTGGAGGTGAGGGAGCGTGGAGCCTGAGGGATGACTGACCATGGTGGAGGTGAGGGAGCGTGGAGCATGAGGGATGACGGACCATTGTGGAGGTGAGGGACCGTGGAGCCTGAGGGATGACTGACCATGGCGGAGTCGAGGGAGCGTGGAGTCTGAGGGATGACGGACCATGGTGGATTCGAGGGAGCATGAAGCCTGAGGGATGACGGACCATGGTGGAGGTGAGGGAGCGTGGAGCCTGAGGGATGACTGACCATGGCGAAGTCGAGGGAGCGTGGAGTCTGAGGGATGATGGACCATGGTGGATTCGAGGGAGCATGAAGCCTGAGGGATGACTGACCATGGTGGAGGTGAGGGAGCGTGGAGCATGAGGGATGACGGACCATTGTGGAGGTGAGGGGCCGTGGAGCCTGAGGGATGACTGACCATGGCGGAGTCGAGGGAGCGTGGAGTCTGAGGGATGACGGACCATGGTGGATTCGAGGGAGCATGAAGCCTGAGGGATGACGGACCATGGTGGAGGTGAGGGAGCGTGGAGCTTGAGGGATGACTGACCATGGTGGAGGTGAGGGAGCGTGGAGCCTGAGGGATGACGGACCATGGCGAAGTCGAGGGAACGTGAAGCCTGAGGGATGACGGACCATGGTGGATTCGAGGGAGCGTGAAGCCTGAGGGATGATGGACCATGGTGGAGTTGAGGGAGCGTGGAGCCTGAGGGATGATGGACCATGGTGGAGTCGAGGGAGCGTGGAGCCTGAGGGATGATGGACCATGGTGGAGGTGAGGGAGCGTGGAGCATGAGGGATGACGGACCATTGTGGAGGTGAGGGAGCGTGAAGCCTGAGGGATGACTGACCATGGCGGAGTTGAGGGAGCGTGGAGCATGAGGGATGACGGACCATTGTGGAGGTGAGGGAGTGTGGCGCCTGAGGGATGACTGACCATGGTGGAGTCGAGGGAGCGTGGAGTCTGAGGGATGATGGACCATGGTGGAGTCGAGGGAGCGTGGAGCCTGAGGGATGATGGACCATAGTGGAGGTGAGGGAGCGTGGAGCATAAGGGATGACGGACCATTGTGGAGGTGAGGGAGTGTGGCGCTTGAGGGATGACTGACCATGGTGGAGTCGAGGGAGTGTGGAGCATGAGGGATGACGGACCATTGTGGAGGTGAGGGAGTGTGGAGCCTGACTGATGACGGACCATTGTGGAGGTGAGGGAGCGTGGAGCATGAGGGATGACGGACCATTGTGGAGGTGAGGGAGTGTGGCGCCTGAGGGATGACTAAGGTGGAGCTGACAAGTTGAGGTGAAGTTATAGGCCTGGAGGCCCGAGGTGCAGCCGGGAATCAACATCACAGGGTCAGCCTTGAAATTGTGAAGCCCGTGAGCAAGACGGAGCCAGCGGAGAGTGCGGAGCCGAGGTGCTGAGCGTCACCAGCGGAAACAAACAAAATGACTGATTAAGACATTTATTTGTTTTGTATTGCATAATTATGTTCAAAAGCCTTATGTTCAAAAAGTGGGCACAAGCCCCATCTCTTTTTACTGCTTTGTATGTCATAACAGTTATTACGGTGTGTGTGTGTGTGTGTGTGTGTGTGTTGGCAGCCATGCCTTAGTTTCACTGAGGTTGGACACAGGATGTGTAAGCTGGGACTTCCTCTGGCCTCCCTGCACCCCTGTCATCAGTCTGTGCTTATGGCTACAATCAGACACACTCAGAGCAGTAGTGGATGTGTGAATAGGGTCTGTGTGTGTGTGTGCGCGTTCTGGTAAACCCTATGTTATGGGGACAAAATGTCCCCACAAAGATGACAACATCTGAAATCCTTGTCTTTGTGGGGTGTTTTTTTGGTCCCCATGAGAAAAACAGCTTTTAAATCACACTAAGTGATGTTGTTTGAAAATTTACAAATGCAGAAAGTCTTGTGTGATGGTATATGTTTAAGGGTAGAGTTAGTGCAAGGAGAGAGAATATACAGTTTTTACAGTATCAAAAAAAAAAACATTATGTCTAAGGAGCGTCCCCATAAAACATGAAAACACAACATGTGTGAGTGTGTGTGTGTGTGTGTGTGAGAGAGAGAAAGGCATGGTATCTAGTCCACACATGTGTGCACATCCAGGATCCACCTGTGATCTGGCCCTCTCATCCTGTGCTCTCCGCTTGCTGGAATAGTGCTATATAAGAGCCAAAGGTTGTAGGTCACTAGGGTCAGAGGTGAGGGAATATTGAAACTTTTGAGAAGAGTTGACAAGCCAATTTTAGCCAATGTACTTGACATAAGCTCAGTGAAGAGGACAGATTGTAATATCTATGTGCTACCAGATAATTACAGGAAATTCCTGTGTTCTGATATGTATTAATGGACCAGAGGTCATGGCACAATAGGTAGTTCAGAGAACATGGATTCAAGAAGTAGAGATATATTATCTAAACAACATATGTAAACAAAACAATTAAAAAAGCATAGTTCATTCAAAAATATTAATTTCTGTCATAGAATTGTCTGTCAAAAGAATTTCAGTGAATAACAACTTAAATTTTAGTCTGTTTATCTTTAAACATTTTGAACGACTTGCACATGCAACTATGCACTTGTGAATTTCACTTATAATGTGCTTTGTGAATTCTGTAAGATTTTAATATCTGATATTACAGGATTAATCATTTCTAAATATGTAAATTATTAAGTATTTGCAATTATTGGTAATATTTTGTGTTTTGTAACATTAGAACAATAATAAAATTTTGGCAACACTTTACAATAAGGTTCATTAGTTAACATTAGTTAACCACTCTAGTTAACATGAACTAAGAATGAACTGCACTTCTACAGCATTTATTAATCTTAGTTAATATTAATTTCAACATTTACTAACAAATCATTAAAATGAAAGGTAGTATTTGTTAACATTAGTTAATGCACTGTGAACTAACATGAACAAACAGTGAACAGCTGTATTTTTATTAACTAACATTAACAGAGATTAATAAATACTGTAACAAATGTTTTGTTCATTGTTAGTTAACGTTAGTTAATACAACTAATATGAACTAATGGACCTTATTGTAAAGTGTTACCAACATTTCTTAAAGGTTTATTTTTATGTTCTGGTCAATGAGTTTTTGAAAGAAATGCATACGTTTATTGAGCAATAATGCATTAAATTGATCAAAAGTGACAGTAAATACAATTATAATGTTGCAGAATTTTGGATTGCAAAGAAATGCTGTTCTTTTGGACTTTCTGTTTTGGATTTTCTGAATCCTGAAAAAAAAGTATAATGGTTTCCACAAACATTTGAAGCAGCACAACTGTTGCTTAATGTTCACTGAGCAGCAAATCATCATATTAAAATGATTTCATGAGGATCATGTGACACTGAAGACTGGAGTAATGAAGCTGAAAATTTAGCTTTGATCACGGAAATATATTACATTTAAAAACATATTACAATTCGTTCTCAGAGAAAATGACATCTTTACTGTATATTTGTTCAAATAAATGCTGCCTAGGTCAGACTTCTTTCAAAAACATTAAAAAAAATATATCCTACTGTCCCCAAACTTTTGAATAATCGTGTATATAGTATATAGAAACAATAGGGACATTCTTAAAGGATTAGTTCACTTTTAAAAAAACTTTTGCTGATAATTTACTCCCCCCATGTCATCCAAGATGTCCATGTCTTTCTTTCTTCAGTCGAAAAGAAATGAAGGTTTTTGATGAAAACATTCCAGGATTTTTCTCCATATAATGGACTTCAACAGGACCCAAACGGTTCAAGGTCCAAATGACAGTTTCAGTGCAGCTTCAAAGGGCTTTAAACGACACCAGACGATGAATAAGGGTCTTATCTAGACAAACCATCGGCATTTCACAAATAAATAAAAATAAACACAAATGCTGGCCTTGCTCTGTTCTGTGATGCGCGTTCGTGACTCACGTAATACGCAATTGCGTTGAAAGTCAAGTCAAGTCAAGTCAAGTCACCTTTATTTATATAGCGCTTTTTACAATACAAATTGTTTCAAAGCAGCTTTACAGAGATAACAGGAAAACAATGTTGTAATAGTATTGTTAAATTCAAAATTAAATGTTAAATGTCCCCAACTAAGCAAGCCAAAAGCCAATGGCGACAAAGGCGAAGAGAGGCGAAAAAGGCAACAGTGGCAAGGAACCAAAACTCCATCAGGTGACAGAATGGAGAAAAAAACCTTGGGAGAACCCAGGCTCAGTCAGGGGGCCAGTCCTCCTTTGGCCAACGAACGAACAGTGTATGATTATGAGTTAGGCAGCATAATGTCAGGAGTCAGATGTGATCAGAACTTTCACGATATTTATCCAGTTCATCTGGTTGGGTTGGGTCATCCGGCCGGTGAGGAGATGGGTGTGTTGAAAGGTCACGCGTCGGCGGAAGTACCGAGTCAGTGTTTACGAATGTGAGGAAGGAGGACCATATACACATATTCAAATGTCTTTGTGTCAGTTTATCGTTTAAATGCCCATTTCGTGTGCGTATCCTGTGTGTTTAATATTAAAAAGGCTAAAAGAACATTTTCATCAGGACAGAAGCGTGACCTTTTCAACGTAATTGCGTATTACGTGTGTCACGAACGCGCATCACAGAACAGAGCAAGGCGAGCATTTGTGTTTATTTTTATTTATTTGTGAAATGCCGATGGTTTGTCTAGATAAGACCCTTATTCATCGTCTGGTGTCGTTTAAAGCCCTTTGAAGCTGCACTGAAACTGTCATTTGGACCTTGAACCGTTTGGGTCCTGTTGAAGTCCATTATATGGAGAAACATCCTGGAATGTTTTCATCAAAAACCTTCATTTCTTTTCCACTGAAGAAAGAAAGACATGGACATCTTGGATGACATGGGGGGAGTAAATTATCAGCTAAAGTTTTTTTTTAAAGTGAACTAATCCTTTAAGGTGAGGAAAGTTTTGTAAACTCGTAGACCAGTTTAAAGCTGAGCTGGATGTAGTGAAGTTGAGCTGAGCTCTGTCCAGTCCCCATCTGCTGTCTCAGCAGGAGCCCTGAGCTCAGTCCTCACACCCCCACCCCTCACCCGTCACCCGTCCTGTGTAAATCATCCTCTTATCTCAGCCCTACTCCTCCGTTCCCCACTGCCATCGCACGGGAGCGATGCTTATCGGGACGCTGCTGAAAACAGAGTCATGAGGGGATCGAGATCAGGACACTTCAGCGACCTTGAGAACGCATGGGGGAATTTAAAGCTGACTACTGGAGTTTCTCTACGGAAGACAAACTAAACAACAGATCCGACAATGAAACGCCATAATCTACCGTCAAGACACATATGATGACTTTCAAAACATATGCATGAAACAAAAATACATTATTTTCCCTTTACAAATGTACTTTTTTGATTTTGTATTATTTCTCCAGTGTTCAGTGTCATATTCTGATTTGCTGCTCAAGAAACATTCCTAAATATGATCAATGTTGATTATGATCAAACTGTGATTCTTTTTTTAAGGATTTTTTGACGAACAGAAAGTTTGAGGAACAAGATTTATTTGAAAAAAATTTTTTTTGTAACAATATCAATTGAATGTGGTCTTGCTGATCTTTTTGATCTTACTGTTTCCAGACTTTTGAATAGTAGTTGTAGCAATACATTGTAAATTAATTAATTAGGAAACAGTGTAATTAATTTGAATACAAATGTTGATAAATGCAATCTATAAAGCTCTATAAAGAAATAAATCTGAAAAACCCTGAAAATGTTTAAATAATCTCTTTACATAAATTATTTACATACATTTCTATAAATTAAGTCAAGTAAATTTATCTTATGTAATAAGATATTGTTATTCAAATACGAGAAAAAAAATGCTGATTAAGATTTCTTTTTTTTCTTTTCCCCTCTTTTTTGGAATGTAGGGCAAAGATGACTTTTAGCACCAATAGAAGTGTGTGTGTGTGTGTGTGTGTGCTTGTGTGCGTGTGTGTGTGTGTGTGCTTGCGTGTGTGGTGTGTGTGTGCGGTGTGTGTGTGTGTGTGTGCTTGCGTGTGTGGTGTGTGTGTGTGTGTGTGTGTGCTTGCGTGTGTGGTGTGTGTGTGTGTGTGTGTGTGTGTGTGTGTGTGTGTGCATGTGCTTGCGTGTGTGTGCATGTGTGTGTGTGTGTGTTTAAATGAGAGTAGAACTGGCTGACCCTCCTGGTTCTGTATTTGATCTGTCTTTGTCTCTGTCCCAGGCCTCTCATAAAGGACAGGCAGGCATAAAGACTGGCGCTCTTTCCTTCCCGTCCCATTGTTAGGCCTGGATGGGGAATCCCTGCGCTGGACTCGCGGAGCCTCGGCCTGATACAGCAGCCGGTCGTTCCTGAGAGGAAGACACACATCTGGGTGAAGGACGAGTTACACTTCCTCACTAACTGTACAGCAGTGAAAGCCCAGCCTGATACTGTATCGACACACACACACACACACACACACACACACACACACACACACACACAAACAAATAAACACAACACAGACACACACAAACATACAAATAAACACAAACACACACACACACACACACACACACACACACACACACACACACATACAAACAAACAAACAAATAAACACAAACACACACATGCACACACACACACACACGCACACACGCGCGCACACACTAAAACTATAGAACATAAATTTTTATTTCTATTAACATTTTTTATAAAATGTTTATTTCATTTTATTTTTAATTAGTTATTAATTAAAACTGCAACAGTTTAAAATACGATTCCATTTTTAGCATTAACTAAATATATTAGTTAAAATGAACTAAGTATTTATTAATCTTAGTTGATGTTAATTTGACATAGTTACATTGTACAATTATTTACATTAACTACATGTTACTAGAGTTTCGGTTATTATTTAATGAATCATACACTGTTCGTTCATTGGCCAGAGGAGATTTTATTTTCATCCAAGAGTATGTCTACATAGAGAGCATTCGCAGAGATGACGTATTTTTGTACCCAAATTAAATAATTTTGTACCCAAAAATCCACATGAACACAATTTTAATGAACTCTAAAGCTGAGATCCTGCCTTGTGTTGACCACAGACCATATTTCAGTCATGAACCACAGAAGTCTCTGAGGGTCAGCATGGCTAATTTGTATCATCATCCTGAGCCCGTTGCTAAAATCTTTCGGCCTCATGCGAAATTACTAGGGGTGTAACGATACCCTCGTGTCACGATTCGATACATATCGCGATACTGAACTCACGATACGATATTATTGTGATTATCCAAGACATGGTAAAAGGTTAACAAAAAAATGACCATTAATTAAAATGCTAAATTTGGTTTTACATTGTGGGTGTTAATGAACAGGCTTGGACTTGGTGCTGGAAACCCACTGCACGAACAATAGAGACATCAGAATAAAAATATTCATCCTGATGCTGAAAATACAGAATTATTTTAGACGAATATACTTGCACTCTGTCACTGGCAAGATTTGGTATTATCAGGGCCCACAAATATTCCCCCATTGCATTATTATACGTTATATTCAACATTATACATAATAGTTTAATGTTACTGACACTAAAACTCTGTAAACTTGATTTTTTTCACACAGTCATTTTTTATTTTGGTTGAACTATACACAATACATATTGTCACTATCCACAATACATTTTGTTGCATTTTTGTATTGCGATATATTGTGACACGATATATTGGTACACCCCTAGAAATTACCGATCTCATGGACCTACCCATAACCCCTAGCATCATACACAAAAAAAAACACAAAGGGCCCTATTTTAACGATCTGAAACGCAAGTATCAAGCGTGAAGCACAAGTATCTTTGTGGGCGGGTCTCGGCGCTGTTGCTATTTTACCGGCGGGATAAATGACTCTTGCGCCCGACGCAAGTTTAAAAGGGGTTGGTCTGAAGTAGCTTCATTATTCATAGGTGTGGTTTGGGCGTAACGTGAAATAAACCAATCAGAGCGTCATATCACATTCCCTTTAAGAGCGTGATGAACGAGATGCGCTTGTTCCATGGCGCAATACTATTATAACGGCGCATTTACCAGGCGCGCTTCAGAATAGGTTCACAGCCGAGGAGATCGATGTTCTCATCAGGGCCGTAAAAGAAAGAGAAGTGACATTGGAGATGGGACGAACCCACCCAAACTAGCTTCAGTTATAGGCCTACATGCATATAATAATTTGGGTAAATATGTAAGCTTTATGCCTATTTTTCCCATCGTCATGGACACAACAATGATTTCCCTCGTGTTTTAATATTTTTCCTTATAATAATGTATCATTTGCAGAAAGGAAAATGCATATGTGTAGATGAGAGAATCATCTACAGTGTATGCGCGTTGTTCACACTCTGTATTATGACCAAGCATGCGCTTAAAATAGCATCTGAATGTACGCTCAACGCGCCACTGACTTTACACTAGGTTTTTTCTGGTCAGTGGCGCAATTGTTTTCTGGAACTGTAAAATAGCACCAGGGATTGTTTGCGCGCGAACACGCCTACTTTTTTGCGCTGAACCGCCCAGGGAGCGCAAGTTCATTCTCTAGTTTGCCGGCGTGCGTCTGTGGAGGGAAAAGTCCGCTTTGCGCGGGTGCAAAATACGAATGATACATGCGTCAGTGTACAAAGTAATTTGCGCCGGGTGCAAGATAGGGCCCTGGGTTAAAAACAATCCAATATGGGTTTTAGCAACGGGCTCAAAGCTGTGCTTTAAACATCATTAAACTGCTGACAATAATTACACTTTCTTATCTCACAAAATGTCCCTAATGTGACCCAACCTTATGGCTTACTGCTCAGATATGTGTACTTCAGTAAGTCAACTACAAGCAAAACCATTTTACCTTCAACATCCAAAAATGAGAGAAAGCATAGTCTGCAAATCAGCACTTCGAGGAGTTACATAAAGCCACCCGGACGAATCCCTTCTGATCCGCTGCTACACAGGGACGTTGAATGGCCGTTCAGGGACCGGTCGTGGCCCAGCGTCTCCAAACCGGCTGTCCTAACAGAACACACATCTCGGGAACAGCCCGGCCCAAACACAAGCTGGCGTATCGAACAAAAGAGGAATGTCTCTGGTTCCACTCCATTTGTCAGACAGACAATAACCCTACTGGTGTTTACCAGCGCACAGCAGGCTCAATCACGGAGGCTGTAATTGTGCGAGAGTTTAATCGCTCGCGGAGATCACCTCTGTCTGCTGTAACGCTGCCACTGTCACAGGAGGCATTACACCTAATGTCTCGTCACGTCTCTGCACTTTTGTTGCGTTTCATCTTTTGATCAAGAGATGCATTAGAGTTGTGTAACATCATGATAAAATATAAGGGTTCATGTAATAACCCAGTGTTTGGGTAGTTTTGTTGCAGTTGTCTGGTAGCCTCCCTGAATCTAACCGGATAATTGGTGTCACCTGAAGACAGGCTTGTGCACAATTCAGAATTGACTCCTTAATTCTTGAATTTGAATTGAATTTGAATTGATGTCAAAAACAGGATCTAGAATTACAATTCGAATTTGAATGAAAGGATTCAAAGAAATTCAAATACATATTTTAAATGAAGTGTTTAACAGTGAAGCTTTACAGTATATGTCAGATATGATTGCATTATGCACTTTGTGTTATTTGATTACTTTGAAATGAAAATTGGAACAAAACTAATTAAACAACATTGAGGGAGTAAGTTATTTCAAGAATTTTATCATTATCTATATTTTAGAACAAAATGTATGCAGGGTTGAGGAGTGACTAGTCACGTGTAATGCAATTGTGTTATCAAATTACAAAATGAATGTAATTTTTGTATTACTGAGGTAAAATGTGTAATTCAATTAGTTACTAATCAAATTAAAAGGAAATTGCTTTGCATTGATAAAGTAATCCAAATAAAATAACCCAAACCACATTTATAATGGGTAACTAATAACAGTGAGCAATTACATTTCCACAGTAACCTTACTAAACCTTAATGTGAGATTCATCACAGTCCTTCTGTTGTGACTGTGTGGAAGTTCTTTGAATTGCCATGAATTGAATTCCACTTCCTGTCATTCCAATTCAACTTCCTGTGGGCGGAGTCAATTCAATTCAAATTCTAAGTCATGAATTGAATGCAGGGCAATTCTGAAATTCTGAATTTTGCACAAGCCTGTCTGAAGGGAGCCATTTTAAATCTTTTAGATTTTTGCCACTTTTTGCCACTTTTTGTCCTTTGTGTTTACTGTGTATGTGTATATGTATATGTGTGTAATTGGTGTCACCTGAAGGGAGCCATTTTAAATCCAAGACACATTCTCTCTTCTCTGGTCTCACAGCCAACACTGCAATTGTTGTATCAAGTGTTGTCAGCCATGTTTATCACATTCCCCTGTGGGTCCGGATGATTTTATTCATGTATTTTCTCATTCTTAGCCCCGTAATGAAAATGACAATGGACTTGACTTCACTTAACATGACTCGAAAACTACACAACAGCAAAACGTCTATGTAGCTTATTTGCGGTAGTTGTCCAGAAGCCCCTCAGGGTGTGTTGTCAGTTGGTCAGAGTGTATTTTGAGTGTGTATTGACTCAGACCTGCGTGATATGGATGTGGTGTGTGTTGGGGTTGTGTGACTAATGTTAATGGTTTTTTGAAGATGTTGAGCTCGTAAAATGGCTCCTGTCAGAGATAAAGATTTAGATGGTGGAAGCATTTTCTGTAATTCCTCAAACCCGGGACCTTGAAGAGAGATGGGAACTGGGGGAATAGACGTGCTCTTTTTTTTGTTTTGGTGGCCCTGTTTCTGTGGCAGACAAGAGCTGTCGTGAGAAATGTCCTTTTTTTACTGTGCATTTAAAACACTAAGTGCAATACCTAATGTGCTAGATAGGCAACAAACTCATCAAATGTTAACAAAAAGTAAATATCATTCTGAAGCAAACATTTTCAACAAACTGAAGTTTCATTCACAGTATTCATGAGAAATCTTTCAAGATAATTTACTTTGTAAGTTTCTGAACACCAATAAATCATCTTGTAGCCTACAAAATCTGAACTTTATTCTAATGCTGGGACAGACTCACAAACTAGTCACATTTCTTACAGTTGTGTCTCTCTCTCTCTCTCTCTCTCTCTATCTCTCTCTCTCTCTCTCTCTCTCTCTCTCTCTCACACACACACACACACGCACGCACGCACGCACACACACCCACACGCACGCACACACGCACACACACAGATAAGACACTTACTGTCCGGCTCTGCCTCTATATCAACAACAATATTTCTTATGAACTCTGGGCTAGCAGCTCTTCATGAATTTTTATTAAGCAAAACTCTAAGCAGATTGATTTCACACAGGCGGCTTTATTGCATTTTTATTTAATTCTTTTTTTCTTCTGATCTCACTCTCTCTCATTTTCCTGCCAGCACTGGCAGATTTACCTCTCTGGATTTGTGGCACTGAATGGACTCATTGCGATTGTATTTGTGTTTGTTTGTGTGTGTTTGTGTGTTTGTATGTGTGTGTGTATGTACTTGTAGAGATGTTTTTCAAGGGGCTTATAGAGAAGGAAAAAACCTAGGAAAAAATATTCATTTATCATACAAATTTATATGAAGGAGCGACCACACAGTCTTATGGTTTAAGAACTGGAAACTCTCATTGTGTCTGAATCAATGGGTCTATTTTGAGGTCTAGATTTGGACAAATATAAGCGCAAACACAATGATTTTATCCTGCTTTAGCGCGGTTGTGGGGTGAGATGTGCAGCAGAGCCCCTTAACAGTCAAATTATTGCAACACAGTCTTTTGTGGCTTATTGCTTGAATAAAATGGCACAAACAGAATTATGATAAAACACAGATGTTCAATATATTAAAACAAGATTAAAACAAACAAAACAAACTTAAAATTAAAAAAAGATTGATCCACAAGGAACCTACATTTTGCGTCTGCACGTGCCTGGAATTGACCGCAGTAATTGGTGAGTCGCTTATAACAACTACTCGAAGTAGAGGAAGAAGGTGGAACAACAAAATGGATGTCTGCGTCCGAAAACGTGTTGCTTCGCTGCCCTATGTGTCTGGCAGTGTCTGCACACGAAGGCGCCTTACGAAAGACTACTGAAGCAGCGTAACGGTTTAACAGGCGCCATCTTTATTTTTCTAGCTCAACTGTCACAGAATGGACAGCACAGGATTGTGGGATACCAAAGGCAGTGAAGGATACATGTATGCTGCCTTCAAAAATCGATCAGATGAAGGCGTCTCAAAATAATAATTAATAATAATAATTCGGTTACATTTATGTAGCGCTTTTTCTGGGACCTCAAAGCGCTTTACCAGGGAATCTCCTCAACCCCCACCAGTGTGCAGCTCCACCTGATGATGTGACGGCAGCCATATTGCACCAGTACGCCCACCACACACCAGCTTACTGGTGGAGAGGAGACAGAGTGATGAAGCCAATCAGTATATGGGGATGATTAGGAGGCCATGATGGACAGAGGCCAAGGGCCAGATTTGTCCAGGACACCGGGGTTACACCCCTACTCTTTTTCGAAGGACATCCTGGGATTTTTAATGCCCACAGAGAGTCAGGACCTCGGTTTAACGTCTCATCCGAAGGACGGTGCTGTTTGAAAGTATAGTGTCCCCATCACTACACTGGGGCGTTAGGACCCACACAGACCCTAGGGAGAGCGCCCCCTGCTGGCCTCATAACACCTCTTCCAGCAGCAACCTGGTTTTCTCATGAGTATCCTATCCAGGTACTAACCAGGCTCAGCCCTGCTCAGCTTCACTGGGACACCAGTCTTGGGCTACAGGGTGATATGGCTGCTGGCAAAAGAGCAGAAGTGATTGGATTCGGATGTGCCTTGATGCCTTCCGACCGTGGCATCCGTCCCCGAAGGCAGCGTTTATCAGCGTTTATCAGCGTTGATCAGCGTTGATCATGTTTGGAAGCAGCCGATATGTAAGGACGTCCCCTTATTTTAGTTTCAAATGCAGGTCTGGTGATCACTTGTTACGAATGCATTCATATGAGTTCATGATCAGTGGATTATACTCCGAAAGGTTGACCGAAATACAAAGCATATCGAAGGCTATATTGGTCATAAAAAAAATATAATAATAATAAATCAAAAACATACAATTCAAAAAAGAAAGAAAAGTGCTTTACAGCTAAAATGAGCTATATTGGTGTGAATGGATCTTAACTGCCGGCTGTTTACGGTTAACAATGTTACAATTAAAAAAGCAATTTTAAGATTAATTATAATATGCAGTCACTGGTGTGCATATGTGTCAGATATTTTACATATTCAGAAATGGAATTGATAGCCAGAAGTATACTTTTGTGGTGTATTAGCGATTATACCACCATATTTCTAGTGCATTTTCTCTCTAAGTCCATACTTGAAGATGTGTGTGCCACAGTTAGAGAGGTGATAATGTTAAATAGTTAAATGACATGTCCTGATTACGCACGATCCGGTCTCTTCTGCCTGTGTGTGTTCATCTGAGCAGAATGAATAGCGCTCAGTGGCAGGCCTGCTGTGTGTAATGAGGTATCCCGCTGCTCATGCTGTTTCACAGCACAGTGCTCCACTGCCCACCATCTCTCCCCTGCATCCCTCCATTCTACACTCTTCCCACTAACCTCAATCGGGTTTGTGCTGCGCTTGCTATCAGTATCATTTAGTTTCACTCTTAAAGCTGCTATATGTGTAATTTCTGCACTACAAGTGGCAGCAAATGACAAAAATAATGATGGTTTCCAAACAGGTTTCCTTAACATTCTTAAAGGATTAGTTCATTTTTAAAAAAAACTTTTGCTGATAATTTACTCCCCCCATGTCATCCAAGATGTCCATGTCTTTCTTTCTTCAGTGGAAAAGAAATGAAGGTTTTTGATGAAAACATTCCAGGATTTTTCTCCATATAATGGACTTCAACAGGACCCAAACGGTTCAAGGTCCAAATGACAGTTTCAGTGCAGCTTCAAAGGGCTTTAAACGACACCAGACGATGAATAAGGGTCTTATCTAGACAAACCATCGGCATTTCACAAATAAATAAAACAGTTTCAGTTTTATAAGCACAAATGCTGGACTTGCTCTGTTCTGTGATGCGCGTTCGTGACTCACGTAATACGCAATTACGTTGAAAAGGTCACGCATCGGCAGAAGTACCGAGTCAGTGTTTACGAATGTGAGGAAGGAGGACCATATACACATATTCAAATGTCTTTGTGTCAGTTTATCGTTTAAATGCCCATTTCGTGTGCGTATCCTGGGTGTTTAATATTAAAAAGGCTAAAAGAACATTTTCGTCAGGATAGAAGCGTGACCTTTTCAACGTAATTGCATATTACGCGAGTCACGAACGGGCATCACAGAACAGAACAAGGCGAGCATTTGTGCTTATAAAACTTACACTTTTTATTTATTGATGTTTTATTAACAAGGTTTGGGAGGAACACGTTCTAATGATCAAACAATCAAGTCAGCCAGCTGTCAGCAATCAGTAATCAACTGGTCCACTCAATCAGCACAAATAAAGCCTATAAATACACACAGTCAACTCACCCATATTCCTCGACAGTTTTCAGCATCCCTCCACCACCCCATCTCCTCACACTTGCCTAGTTATCTTCCTAAACAGAGATACGGGGGAGTACTCTGGGTTCGGCCCCAATTTCCGAGCTCGGAGCCCTCCCCCCGGACAGCACGCCAAATACGCATAACCATTTTTATTCTCTGATCATTGGTAAGTGTGAACTCGTGAATTTGTGAAATGCCGATGGTTTGTCTAGATAAGACCCTTATTCATCGTCTGGTGTCGTTTAAAGCCCTTTGAAGCTGCACTGAAACTGTCATTTGGACCTTGAACCGTTTGGGTCCTGTTGAAGTCCATTATATGGAGAAAAATCCTGGAATGTTTTCATCAAAAACCTTCATTTCTTTTCGACTGAAGAAAGAAAGACATGGACATCTTGGATAACATGGGGGGAGTAAATTATCAGCAGAAGTTTTTTTAAAAGTGAACTAATCCTTTAAGGACCTCACTCTCCCCAACCCCAACGCATTGAGTTTCCCCAACACCTGTGGACCAGATGATGCCAACTCTCAATCTACACGCACCACTGGCACATTTTCCATATATTGTAGTCATTATGATCCCAACTTGTGGTTTATTTTATACTCAACATTACGAGCAGATCACAGCTCTAGTCAGGTAATTTGTCAAAATTAAAATCTTTTAGTTACCTTGTGAAAAAGCCATTATACGATTATGCATATTTCCCTACTATAGGCAAAAACAGTATGTGAAAATCACATATACACAAAAACAGTTGGCAAAAGGACTTCTGCAGAGATTCTGAAGCGCAAATCCAATAGACACTT